>JAHQIW010007146.1:0-276025 GCA_019055375.1 Parelaphostrongylus tenuis
TTGTATGTTCAGGTATAATAGTTGGTTTGGGTATGTATGTATCTTGGTGCTTGTTTCTTCTTCGTTGAGGTTATGGTGTTTTGTTGGTTATGCCTTCTTAATGTTCAGTTTTTCATATTTTTTCACTTATTATATCTTCTAATTACTACTTCTTACACTCATACCTCTCAATTTCTTCATACTTTTTTATTCTACTTTACTTTTGTCTTTGTCTAAGTGCCGTTTTGTCTTAAATAGAAGAATCTTTTTATTTTCACCATATTCTTTTCAAATTTGCATTTGCGCTGCTCTCTGAATTTCCATTTATCTATCATACAAATAATTCAAAGGAATCGTTTTTTGCCTGTTCCTAGATCAGCACTATTTCTTTCGGGACAGCTCTCATGTTTTGAACACACGCCTGTTTCCCCTGCTCGGACGATACGCATAGTAGTGCTTGCCTTGATACTAATGATGGATTCTGTTTCTTAGACGTCGGTAGTGGCACTTGCTTTGTCTATTATGAAGGATAGCTTTGGGTATCTTCTCATCTGATTTGCCGTACCATTACTTCTGTTTTACGGCTTATCTATCCTTTTTTCCCCTGACCTCAGTGACAGCTCTTTCGTCGCCATTTGTGATGAGTATTTGTCGTGTCGTGTGTTGTAACTCCTTCTTCTCTTTTCAACCAGTCCAAATATTTGTAGCTATTCAGTACATGTTTCAGACAAGTGCTTTTCTGTGTATGAGGAATCAAAAGAGAGGCAGTGTACTAATATATATTTATTGCTGGGCATCGTTACCATTCCTCTTGTGGAGGGATGTATTTCAACGTTCACGAATGGAAACCAGTCCCTAAATAAAATGAATAGTCAGAGTTTATCAAATTCACGCGAGAAAATCCTAGAGAGATCTGCCTACTACGTACAGACTGTGAGGAAAACAAAATCGTCGGAACGTCAGCCATCGATTTTCAAGAAGATATACCAACCTCGCCCAGCTTTTTCAAAAAAAAAAAAAACAATTTTCAAGATGGGCTTTTCGCCGAGGTTTGACGAAAGTCGGTCTATTGTGGAAATTAAGATTTTCAGAGGTTCTATCATGAAAATTCTGAGAACCACTGAAGAGGCTTGAACTAAGGTATTTGTAATGGAAGAAATCGCACACACACGTTTTTGAAATGCATCGTTTTAAACAAAAAGCTACAGTTCTAGGAACAGAACACATTTCCAACTCCTGCTCACTATCATCGCCTTTTGGTAAGAGTGTAACTACAATACATAACCATAATGTACTTTTTCTAGAAGAATCTTACATGTTGGGATTTTCAGTATGTAGTTGGAGTAAGCATATATGACCCACATTAGCCAAGGAACAAATTAAAGAGGAATTTGATCGTATATAACCCATATTAGCCAATTTAACCTCGATATGAATGAGTCATATCCAAAAACGATCAACTTCTTATGGGACACCTGTTTGGAAATTACACATAGCTTCCATTCAGGTATCTTAACCGACTTGGTCAATTTATTGACATCTTTGAACGTGTGCAGGTATCGGATGCAACTCAATACAGTGACGAAGAAGTGAGTTGTTGTCAGAATGTATGCCATCGATATTAAGTAGATTCTGCTTCTTTACGTCTTATGTTCAAGAACAGAGATTAACGATTCAATCAAGAAGGTGCATCGATATTACTAAAATGCTCACTGTTTGTACATTCATTAATCGTAATGTACTGAATTTGATAAGAGAAAGGTCAAAAAGATCCTAACAAGATGTTCTTCAACTTAGTTCGGTAGGTGTCGGTTTCATCATGAGCTATAAATGGCCAATCCCATCCTTAGTGACGTAGAGAACGTGCTCTATTCCACTGGAGTATACCAGTGCTCACTGTTTGTACATTCATTGACCGTAACTGATTAACATTCATTCACCGTATATCGCTGTGGTTTAAAGACGCAGACGAAGTGGAACAGGCAGTTTAACCTTGCCTGTTAGACACACAGGGAGTCGGGTACATGGAGGCCAAAGGGTTTATTAAGGGTTGACTATGATCAAGATGACGAGCCAAAAATCTCTAATGTCTGTGAAGAAACTTATTCACAAGATTGCACATCTATTACAGATCATTATTGCACTCAAGCCAGCGATTGCTCAGACTGACCACTTAGAACTCTCATTCACTAATTTTCAGGATTCCAGAGAGTAATTTTGCCAAACCCAGAATTTGTTCACATTTCTGTGTCCCTTATGTATAATGTTCACTTGATTGCAAGAATCGCCAATCGACACAGGTCGACATGCATTAGCTTTTTCTCCCGTCATCTCGTTCTATCACCTATTCCTTATCTCCTCATCTCTTCATTTGTAGAAATGATCGGTTTCGATACTACTTCGTAGTCTTCACTATCAAATACTGAGTATTGATTTGGCTAGGTTTCTCTTGGATGGAATAACCGTGTTTGGCCACTTCAAGGTTTTCTTCGCAAGTACTTGCCGACCATTGTGAACACGAAGTGTGGGGCCTTTTGAACGCGATTCTTCACTAATTCTCATAGTGGCAACACTGACTTAATTCACTCAGAATGAGACCGTAAGTACAAGCTTTGTATAATACTGTGTAGTTAATAACTATCCAGTAACCTTGAAAGAGGCGTTGGAGAAGATTTTAGGGTCTGTCACGATTTTTTCTCTTAGATTATCTCAGCTATTAGAACAATTGAAGGGAAAGTTTCATCGCTCCCAGAAATATAGGTATCTAATTTGTGTATCCTACATATATCTTATTGCACAGTATATGTGTAAATCTGAGCTTCATCATCATACTAAAGCAAGGTAATCACAGTATGAATGAGCATGGTCATTCCATATTGCCAAGAAAGTATGTTTTGTAGCCTTTATCTTTAGGCATGCATTCTGCAAATGGAATACGATCGAGTATACGATTTATTGTTCACAAACACCACTTCGATGACAATTTGCAGTGGTAATCATCAGCATTCTTTATCCCATTCAAATAATCCAGAAACTGCATTGTAAAAAGTAAGTAAAGAAACCCTTTATGTTGATTTTATGAATGGGGAAGGACAAAATTCTAAGTCGTGTAAATCGCCGCTTTTTTACAAGATGTATCCTAAAATGGCACCAAACAAAGCTATGTCAGGCATTCACAAAGAAGAATTTGACATTTCCTTCCTGGGTAAGAGTGCTCAGTAAACTATTGAGCCCAGCATCAACAATGTGATGCTCTTTGTACTCTCTGATCAAGCGGAGCCGCAGAACTACTAGGTTGTTCTATAAGTTTTGGCTTTGGAACAAAAAACACCAAATTTATTGACCAGAAGTAATCAAAAATGTCTGATTTTGGTTGTCCTCCATTTTCGCATTTTCTTGTGAGCATTTTATATACAATTTGACCATACGTGCCCTAAAAGGGAGCTGTATTGGGAACGAATTCGCTTGATACTCATGCACGAAAGGCGATCATAGAAAAATGTTAGTGAGGCGGCGCCTAAGATTAATGGAGCATCCTGCGGACCGCCCGAGGGCAACTGATCCTTCACATTATTCTCTCCACCTCTGAGCTTTGCCAACCACTTCCTAGCCGTCCTTTCTGCGACCGTATTATCACCCCAAGCCTACGCGCCATTCGTGAAGGCAAGCTGTACACCAAAATGCTCGCAAGAAAGTGCACAAGTGAACGATATCATGCAAATTTGATTTATTCTAGCCAGTATAATTGATGCTTATCGCCAGTGCCAAGAACTTATGGAACGACCTAATACTTTGGTATGCTGGATGTTCAGTTGAATTTATTGTCGTTCAGCAAGAATGCAAGTGATACAAGCTATGACCTACTAATATGAATATTTCCTTCTTCCTTATCCTTGCAAAATGTTCACTGAAATGGTATAATGCAACTAATTCAAAAAAGGATTTTTTGTTTCAGCTTTACAAACGACATTATAACGAAGCCTGCCTACTGGATACTCATCATTTCATCATACTGTTCTGCTTACTAATAAACATTTCCTGATAAATCATCAAAACATCGCGCACAATTGTTTACCATATTTCGCATTCACTACGCAAAAAAAAGTGCCAAAAAGGTTGCCTCCCTAAAGCGAGGAGGACCCACTGAGCTACTCTTGCTCGCGTTAGGGAAAAATGGAAGTGTTGTTGATGCCCTCTCGAGTCACTCGACGATGAACGGGACGACAGGTGATGCAGGCGATACTCAAGACAATTTTATAATATTGTTTGGCCAGTTTTCTCAGGTGAGATTATGAATGAATTCGTTTGGTCACTTGTTTGGCCACGCGGTTTTTTTTTTAGTGTTAATGTTCGCTCTTCTTGCGCGAACGCATTCATTGAAAATCAGTTCATTTCAATGACAAACAACCTATAAAACACAGCAGCTGAAAAGATTGCAAGACGACGGATTCTGCCCGACTGACGAGACTGTAAGGTCGAAACACGTGTATCAGGCTGTACAAGAGCCCTTACCAGACCACATGACATGTTGGTTCAAATAATAATGAAGGGATTTATTGAAATTTGAGCACGGTCTTGAGAAAACATCCGAAACAAATGTATAATCATAACACCTATAAAAATAATAATATACTGGTATATACATACGCGACGATATATAATGGGTGATCAAGATAGTCGATGATAGACGAGGATCAGTGGTCAAAGGAAATGATTGCGAGAGCGATTTTTGAGAAGATAAGACTGATGTGATGAGCTCATACGTTTTTTTGGGATATGGTTACTCGACAGAGCTCTGCACGATGCTATGCTTGCCCCGTGAACGTTTTACCGGTGGTCGAACCAGTGGGCAGTTTAATATGATGACGTTAAACATTAGTTGAACATTTAAGTGGCGAAGAATAGGAGGAGATGAAAAGAGAAATGGGAGATAATGGTAGGAAAAACTACACAATAGAAACCGAGAACGAGAACTTGTATACTTTGTTCTATCACTTCTCGCATAATTCCATCTTGACAGCGTAACGAGGAGCTGCCGTTTCGGCTCTTAAGTACTCCTGAACGAATCGGCAAGAGTCGAATCTGAATTTATAAAGCACAGCTTCCTATAAGATAATTCTCATTTCTAAATTCGGTCATGACATGATAATCGTTACATTTTTGGTGTTTCTTATCATCGAAACGACAATGGCATTAATCAATCCCTGAGAGATGTGCTATGATTCGACTGCGTCAAGCACTGTTCGAGATGCTTGAATGCTTATCCTGGCCTTTAGAATGACTCGCGGCGGCAGTGCCGCTATCCTCGCAAACACATTGACGATGTGTATATGGCAAAGCACCTCTAACCAGTGGGCCTTGTGCTTCAAATGGAAGAATGCTAAGAGAAAGAGGCTGTGAAAATATTTGGAGAAGTTTCCTTCACAGTTACACAAGTACTAGCAACTAGAACACTCTATCCTGAGGTAGAACGCCATGTCAAATGAATTGACATTTGAGTACTCGATGGTGCTCTTTGCCGTGTCGCTGGTCCACAATACCGTTACCTAAAAAGATGATATGGGACATGAGATAGGAAACTTTTTTTATTAGGAAATAAAATAGAAAGGCAAAAGAGATAGAGATGGGAGAGAGAGAAAACTGTAAGAGATGTTTGTCTACTGAGTAATTAGCCAGAAGAGGAGCCGTGTCGGTTATTCAATAGACAGCTGCAGGCCAGTACTCTTTCGCACGCCATTTACACCACACAAGGTCCCCAACAAGGTATCTTCAATTGCTGGGGTTGTGCTGTTGAAAACATGAAACACTTAAAGTCTTAGGTTAACGACAGGTTAGAGGCGAAATACTGGAGAAGTAGATAATAAAATTGGCTTTGAATGTTCTTGTTCTACTCCTCTAATATATGAACAAATTATATACCTAAGAATACAGTCATCCCCACTCAGCAATCTTAGCTTTCTTTTTTTTTCATGGAAATATGGTTGAATCTTCAGCTCAATCAACCACTGAAAAATAATAGCTGCACGCTACTTCCTCAATTTTGCCATGATAGATCAGCCACAAAGTTGGGAAGGTAAATGTTGGGTTAATCATTGATTGAATGACGCACTTATTTCGCTATTCAAAACAAAAGTAGTATTCAAAAAGAAAACTTAATGGACAGGCTGATCGGAAGTTCCGTTCGTCCACTTAGTTCCGCAAATAGTTTTCATTTCGAATGACCACTTGAGCATCTGTTTGCGTACGAGGTGGTGAACAAATGAACTGTGGCAGTTCCCCGTCTTTTGGATCGTTTAGAAATGGACTCTTACGTAACTTCACATAGAAGTCCGACCATAACTTTCATCTAAAAGACGTTGATGGTAACTGAGTATCGATAAATTCGTAGTAAAGTCATTATTGGATCATTGCATAAGTTTTGGCACTAGAGCAATAATGGCCCAATTTATTTACTAGAAGTAAGTTAACCTTCATCATTTTGATGTTGCTCAATTTTGCTCATTTTCTTGAGAACATTTTGGTGTACAGCTTGCCTATACTTCCTTGAAGATAAAGCAGTTTTGAGAACATTTTTGCTTGTTACACATGCTCGAATAACGCGCGAGAAAGTGCTAGTGAAGCGGCGCGCAAGATCAATGGAGCTTGAGGCGAGGATACGGCTAGGAAGTGATTTGCAAAGCTCAATGCTGGAGAGAACAGCCTAAAGGACCAGTCGCACTCGAGCCGTTTACGGGTATCTCCACTGATCTTGCGCACGGCTTCAGTAGTATTTTCTCTCAAGCGGCATTCATGCATGACTAGCACGTGAATTTCTTTCCAAGACGGCTTCATCTCAAAGCATGGTCACCTATATCACCTGTCTTCCCACTGACCTCGAGTGACTCGAGCGGACACCAGCAAAACTTCCATTTTCCCTATCGCGTGCAAGAGTAGCTCAGTAGGCCCTTCTCGCTCTAAGAATTCGTCGAGCATCATATCCTTCTTCTAGTCTTTTCGTGAAGAAATCGGACCACCTGGTCAGTGTTCTTCCTAAAGAGAGCTTGATATCTCAAGGAATACAGTCGGTAACGGCTCTTGTCTATCGGCTGCCGTTAGAGACATCAAGTGTCCAGCACACCTTATTGAGAAAACACTCGAGACGAAAGATATGATATTTTGAATTTACTAACCTTGAGCAATCGAGTGTACAACACACTGTGTTCGGTGATAATTTCACCGGACCTAGAGCGTAAAATGTTCGTCGTCTCTAACTCTCAGTGTGTGGACTGGAGCACCCACATAGGAAAGGCAAAAGGCACATTGGTGAAAGAAGAGAAAGGATAATTGCACAACTGATGAGACTCCAAGGTCGAAACACGTGTATCGGGCTATATAAGTCAGCTCTTTTTTGACAGACCACGTGCCATGCGTGGCTCAAAAATGATTTATAACAAGATTCAGTTCCTAGACGAGACTAATCAACACCTTGAGGTTCATCCTATATTTTATCACTACTACGGTCCGCAAAGGCTCGCATGTTCTGCAGCAGCAACCCGGTCGATTTATTGAACAGAGCAGAGACTATACTCCTTCAGAAAGCGCAAACCACTACCCCACCTTCAGATGAAGAGAACTGCAAGTTGAACATGTTTTCTATGCCATGACACGTGGTTGTGAAAGTGCAGAGGTCGTATAGAAAATGTAATGTTAGCAGAGTTCACTGAAACACCAATCTTTCTCCCACGCGAAAGCCGTAGTACGATGCTCTACATTCTCCATACCCATCGGACAAATAACCACTGCGGGATCAACCATACGCGCACTCTTATACGTCAACTTGTCTGGGTTCCAAAAGGACGCTCCGTAATCAAAAGGGTTATTCGCCAATGTTTTCATTGCAAGCGATATCTTGCCAAGCCATTTACTCTACCAGCATTCCCCCCGCATCCACAATATCACCCTACCGCTTTATTCCTATGAAAACGTGGAGATGGACTTTTTTGGTCCCCTACAATATCGGACATCAGCTGACATCTCTAGTAAATATTGGCTTATCTTTCTCACCTGCCTAAATTGTCGCGCTATCCACGTCGACGCAGATTTGGATATGACCGCACAAATATTCCTGCACTCTTTGCGACGCTTCATTTCTATTTATGGCTGTCCGACATGGATCCTCTGTGATAATGCTCAATCGTTCAAGTCGGTCAACAAATGCTACTCTTTTCTGCGTTATCATGATATAGACCACGAAATTATTAATTATTGCGCAACCAGACGCATTCAATTTAAATTCATTCCAGGCTTAATCCGTGGTAAGGCGGAATTTATGAAAAAACGACTGACATTGCCAAGAAATCATACAGGCACGCATTGGCTAATCGTCTATTGGGCATCGATGGGGTAAGAACCCTTACTAAAGAAGCCGAGGCCATAGTCAACACGCGTCCTCTGACGTATTTTCAGACGAATTAAGCTACGCGCCTTTCAGACCAACTGACTTGTGATCTCATGCAAACCGGGTGGTTCTTCTGCGACGGGAGAGGATAACAGAACACTAGCATATTTGGAGCCTACGCGTGCTTCTCTTTTCGAGGATTGGAAAAGGGCAACCAAAACAGTGGACAGCTTTTGGAAAAATGGAGCACTGAATATTTGACTACCTTGAGAGAGCACTTCTAAGCGGCACATCCGTCACCAAGGGCAGTTGAGGGCAAAGCTTCTGCCAAAGATGATCGTGTAAATACATGATCCAGCTCTAAACAGGGGGCAATGGAAATTAGGAAATTTGTAGGATCCCAGGACGACATGGAACGATCTGTGGAAATACGACTTACCTCAAAGCGAATCATCACACGCCCGCACATTATAATCTATAATTTGGAACTTCCTCATACTGTCCAAGACCGTGTAACTCCTAAATCAACACCAAATCGTTACGAGGAGTCAATTCGACCACCAACAGCAACAATAACTCCCACTTATCTTATGGTAACAAGATCCAAAGCTGTATCAATGCCATCAATAACTCTTTTCTCTTATAGTATTCTTTCTCTAATTTCAGTCGTTTCTCTTATAAAGCACGGTTCCCCGAGAACAGGCAAATAGATAGGACAGTTCTGTACACCAGCAGTTGCACCACGACAGGATTCGCTATCGCTCGCTATTCTCTGAGAAAGACGTATAGACTGTGTTGGTTCTCGATTACGTGTTCAATAGGACACATACGGTTCGATCTATCGTTTCCTTTGTCGACTCACAACCATTCTTCTTTATGTGGTGAAAGATGTAGACGTCCCGAGTGGACCACGACGTGTTCACATACGACTGACTCCATTACCGCATTTTCCAGATACGACCATTTACCTAGCAGCCTTCTTTTCTATCATCCCTCCACTCAATTCCAATGTTTAAAGAAGGATTATCTATAGAAACTTTTAAGAGTATCGATGACCTGCTGGCATGTGTCCTTCATTATTGCATAATTCTCGAAACGTTACTCACGAAATATTAGTCTTTCCCAATTTCCTCATCATGTATGACTACACGATTGTTATAAACATGGATTTCAGACTCACTCATTTACGATACAAATATGGAATGTGAAGCACATTCAATGAGCTAAACCCTTCATTGCGTTTTCTGTTGGGAACGCCTATTTAACACGCAGTGTTCGACAGTAACACATATAGGATTTACCATGCTTCTCCTTCTACTTCTACTTTTCGTACTCCCAGTAGCCTACCATCTTTTTAATATTGAGTTTGTACTCGTGAAGAAAGTTTCTCCGCCTACGATCTTTCTCATTTATTACACCTGTACATATAATCCCGTATCCTACGTCCTCAGGAGATCGCTACGTAGACGTCAACCGAGAGTGCGACCGTATGTTAAACATAGGATGAAAGCTCGCCATTGTAAATTTTTTGCTCAATATGGTTTCACTAACTCTTTTTATTCATCATACAGAAACGTGCTCGGAAGTCATCTCTCCATCAGCACATGAAGAGAAATGTATACTCACTCGAGAAAACGAACAATGTTTTTTTCAACGATGCTACTCTCATTACCTTGCAACCTAGACAACAAGAAACTGTCTCGTCCTCCGCAATTTCAATCAAACCATCCTTGCACTGCTATTTGTTAAGATAGAAGGGATTTCGTTTCAGTGACAAAGAAAGGTAGACTTTTTTACACGCGACCATACAATAACTTCGGAGTCTGTTCATCGTTGTTGGCTAGCGGGCAGCTGCACGTATAATACTTGCGATAATGTGTCTCCTAGCGGCTAGCTTGAGGAATTCTTTGGTCGAACAAATTCCCACTTTGGTTGTACATCCTGTTCCTCAAGATGGTGGACTTCTTTGCGACGGGTGTCTCTCGGAGCAACCCAGTTGTCTGTTTCATCGCCATTATCTGTGCCAACAAATGGTAAGATTTACACTGTTTTCTAATGTCCAGCCTGGAAAATCATGGTTAATGCTGAAGTCAACTTTTCAGGGATACATCACGCATTATCACCACATTACGACTACTTCCAGGACGCGCTTACACTTGGAACAACCTCCGTTTCAGTTTAGTTGGCGCCACCACACCCTCAGTACCAATCTTATCATCTATCTTTATACAAGCGGCAACACAACCTCTTTGGTTGATCAAGCTGACGTAGATCAGCTGCAGTGCAATACATGGGAACAAGCCCAACAATTCCAGTGCCGTTTTGCTCGAGAGACTTGAATCTGCAACAAAAGGACACGAATCGTATCGTGCAATTGCAATTTAAGAAATGTATAAAACAAAATGACAGAATCGCCTTTGCCGTTGATCTCAAGGAACTACATTGTGTTTTCATGGCAAGGATCTTTGTTTGCTAAAAAAGCCACCGGATCGGCCCTCCAACTTCACCTCCTTGCAACAACCATGACCGTAGCTTCCCGAGTTCACAATACCTCTTGTAACGTAAAAGCTAGTGACATCGTGGGATCTTATAACTGTATAGGCGGCGCCAAACTCAGTCTCGTGTGCACGACCTCTTATGGAGAAACAATAGCAGATATCATGTGTCCTACAAACCATCTGCTAGCAAGATGCACCACAACAGGTGATCTTAATAAAATATAGTTGCATTTCAACTTTTCCTCTGTTTCAGTTGTATGCACCATCCGCAGGATCAATAATCTTTTCAAACAAAGGATCTCTCTCTTTGTCAATGACAGCCCTCTCAAGGTTGAATCAAGCTGTATCAAAAAATCACTACACTTTGAAATGCCATCCATACATAATTTTCTAGGCTTTTTAATCAAACTCTTTTGAAATACTTTAGAATAGTCTCACTCTCTTCAAAGCTCCGTTAATTGCTTTACTCATAGTATTGCTTCTCTTCTATTCATACTCAAGTATCCGCAGCTTTTCCTTCACATGCTGTTTCAAAGGAAAACTATACTAAAATCCTTGGGGCGGGAGTTTCTGTAATTGTACAGAACATGATTTCTGTAATTGTACATCTCTGTAACTGTATAGAATATGTCATGTCCAATATCATGACTAATCTTACATCTGCCAATACCACATTTCTATTCTCATCAAAACATCTACATCCGTTAACACCCACATATACATCTAATGGCATCTAATGTCCTTTCATTATTATTTGTGCCAACTTGTCATGTGGTCTGGCAAGGGCTCTCGTACAGCCCGATGCACGTGTTTCGTCCTACAGACTCGTCAGCCGGGCAGAACCTGTCGTCTTTTGATCTTTTATAGTCAGTTTTCTCGGGAGCCTTACACTTCTTGTGGAGAGTCATCGAAGACGAACGTTTTACACTCTATGTCAAGTGAAATCTTCACCTAACACAGAGTGTTGCGCACTCGATTGCTTTTGGTTGGTACTTTTATCATAATTGTACCTTTATTTCGAGTGCTTTGTTAGACCACGCTCAAATTTCAATATATCCTTTCATTAATATTTGATCCAACTTGTCATGTGGTCCGGTAATTGTACAGCTTGATACACGTGTTTCGTTCTTACAGACTCCAGCCGGGCAGAACCCGTCGTCCTTCAATCTTTTTATAGTCAGTTTTTTCGGGAGCCTTACACTCCTTATAGAGAGTCATCGAAGACAAACGTTTTACACTCTATGTCACGGAACACGTGTATCGGCCTGTACAAGAGCCCTTACCAGACCACATGACAAGTTGGCTCAAATAATAATGACAGGATATATTGATTTGAGCGTGGTCTAAACAAAGCACTCGAAATAAAGGTATAATTATAATGGCATATGATTCAGATTGACTATTTAGTCAACAGTCCTCCATTAACATTTTCCTTTCAATCTATACAGACATTAGTCAGATTTCTGTAGCTAACAGGTTGAGGAGAAAGTTTGCGGAATCTGCTTATAACTTTAACATGTTCGCATGTTTTATATGCGATTTTCACATGGTTTGAAAGCTCGTTTCCTTGCGCATCGATTGATATATAACTCTTCTATACTGCCGCAAGATAGAACTGAACCGCGAACAGAAACGACTGTTGATGCTTCACGAGTACAAAGTGGGCACAAATGCCGCTGACTGTTGGAAAGACAGCTGTCTACGATCACTTCAACAACTATTAAATTATTGGCTATTAACTATTGACTATCAATTATTGACTCACTGACTATTAAATTGTCTTTTGTTCGAACTCAATTGATGCATAAATAAAGTTTTTATAAGCAAATTCCGAAAACTTTCTCCTCAACCTATTAAAATAGTGTACGACTAGGCATTGTTAACGCGTTTAAAAGCCTGCAGATTCCACGGTAGGCAGAGCCCTTTCGACGTCATCCCGCCATCCTTCTTTCCTATATTCTGCTTCCTTGTCAGTACTCTTTATGGAATAAATCTATATCAAAGGACTGTGTTCGACGTCCAGGCACAACTATTCATAGCAATCCCAATCACCACTGACCTTGTGTGCGTCGCTATATATATATATATAGTATATATATAAACAGTTTGATAGATCAGTGCTAATAAGGAAGTGAATTGTAGAAGCAAGAATACCGCAGCCAAAGCAGGTGTTGAGTCATCATTTTCGAATTTCGCAGGTGCACATTAGTAGTAAGAGGACGTGGAGTGGACGGCACCAGGCAGGCACAGCGCGAATGTTACTATGGTCCCTCGTGAAGATTGCACCGAGTGTGGCATCCAATGGGTTTGTATACAAACGGACCATAGGGGCTAACGTTATTGGGATGGGTGATTAAATATGGGACTGGATGCTGTACTTTTGGTGGCTTATCTTGCATAGTTCAATACCTTGGAAGTGATTCTTGTAGCAGAGTCCCTGTCGAAATTCTGTCTACTTCATTGGTTGTGCCTCAACCAAAGTTTTCGTAATGCACAAAAGGATAGCCTTCGCTTATGCTTTTCAGTGGAAATGGTGAATGGTCGTTCAAAAGGCCGCATTTTTATTCAACAGTTTCGATAGTAAGTGGCTAATGTTCGTATATAGGGTGGCTCCACACCTTGTTCGATAAGCGTTTATAGGATAACAATCGTTTAGACGCTATCAAACGCTTCTCTATAGTCAGCAAAGGTGACAACAAAGGGCCTGCGATAATTCCGACCAAATTCAATGGCCCATAACACGGTTTGGATGTGGTTTGAGCATGAAAATCTTTGTCGGAATCCTGCTTGCTCACCTGGTTGAATCTCGTCCAAGAATTTCGATATGCGAAAAGAATGGTCCTCGTGAAAAGCTTGTGAAGTACATTCAGCAGTCATATGGGACGGCAATCACCAAGATCCCTTTGATCACCCTTCTCCCCTAGAATGACTGTGTGTGATGACCTTCACTGCTCTGAGATTTCTTTTTCCTAGAAGCAACATGTCATACGAGGTGCGAGAAGTATGGAGCTCACGATTCATTTCTAAGAAGGTTGGAGGTGATATTATCGGATCCTGGAGTCGTGATCTTCTTCATATCTTCCATCGTAACTCGAGCTTAAGAGAGTAGAACATCGGGAGATTGTTTTTTTTGGTCGGAATTTCGAGATCCGAGACGGAAGCTGTGATACTGTGAAGACTGGTAGTGATGATGAAGAAGTCTAACAATAATCCCATCTCCGTTCATCGCGGCGAACAACGCATCGTAGTTGCAAATTTTCAAAGATACTGGGCTAGATCATTTTTGAGCTGCTTTCAATAACTTTTACTTTCTAAACCAGTGCCAGTTCTTCTGCAAAAAAATCGTTTAAAATCCAAAATTTGTCAAGATCAAATCCCTTTTGTTTTCTGAGTATCTCTTCATTAAAAAAGAAGTAAGAAAGCTTCTTATTAGAGTAGCTGAGGTGATTTTGGTACAAGTCATGAGTCCTTCGGTATACATCTTATAGTCGTCGCTCGGTTTTTTATCTACCAGATATATGGGGAGAGAATTTTGATAAGAGCATTATCGTTTTGCAAGACTCGTTTTGTTTCCCATGAATGATGATAGTTCATTTTCAGCTATGACTGAATCGAATCTACACACGTAAAGCGTGCTGATCACATCCAAAACGTAGTACAAGTAACTCTGAAGTGTCAGAAAAGCATTATATATATCCTTCGTACGAAAAGTGTGTTGGGAGACTCCCATTTCTATCGGTGCTTTTTTGTCCTGTAAGAATAAGTTTCCATAGAAGAAACGTTTCGTGGCCAGGAGTCCTACAAAACAGTTTCCATTTTTGATACGTTCTCTTTTTTTGAATTTTCTTACATTCCATTCGTTTTCATTGGGTGCTTTTAATCCGGCATTGATGTCTCCAACAACGAATTTACAGAAGGATGTATGGCTGTCAACTACTTTACCTAGAAGATTGTAGAACGCTTTCAGTTTGTTATTATAAACTATACATGCGTTCCCGAGCGCTCACCAGCAACCGATGGTGAAACAGACCTTTTCTGACATGAACATTGGAGACTAAGGATGGTCAGAAGCGTTAATGGGATTTTGTACGAAGTGAATAGATGGTGAATAGACGGCTGTACAACAAAGTCAACACCTTTGACATTTCGTTGTAAAGGATTTTTTACAGGAATAACAAAAGCTTCCTCATCTAATTTAGGTATGTTAGACATCCTGTTTTTCCTCACATGCAGGGCAGTGACATAGAATTCAATGCCAAAAGCGGCCTTAAAAAGATTACAATGGTCGGCGTCAGTAAAGACTGTTTTGGTATTACAGACGAGGAACAAGAAACAGTTTTCGTGGCATGTCGTGGGAATAGTGTTTGGTACGTTTCGTATGCTTCAAATGATGTCGTTAAACCCAATATTTGATCTCCTTTGACTGAAGCCTTCATTAGGTTGTCACCACCATAAGCATTCGCCGCCAGCACTTATCGATCAGAGAGAATTTTGTTATCTCGCGATTAAGTGACACGAGTAGAGCAGTGATTCTTGGTAACGGCTTACTCCTAGCTGGGCTTCCGTATAGAAGCGTCGGATTCATTCTCAACTTGAGAAACGCTCCTGAGAAGATGAACTCCCGGATTTGCATTGCAATGTAACGCTCAAAAGCAGGTCTCAACCACGACGAAGCTGTAAACAGTTGGGAAGAAATGGCTGAAAATTTCATAATTCTGTGTTGGCATGCTTGTAAAATGCTGTTCTTACGATTACGTGTGCTATTAGAGCAAGTAGTGCAGGAATCTAAGAGAATTGAGTGGTGTGCAAAAACACGGCCCTAGTTGGGAATCAAACCCGCGTTTTATCCTATCCGGGGACGCGTGCTCTATCACTAGACCACAGAGGCACATTTGCCCGACCACTCATTTTTAACATCTCTATGTTAGCTGTCAGCCACCGCCCTTCAATGGGTTTGATCGTGTACGCGATTTCACTTTCCCGATCTAGAGATGTTGAAGATTGAGTGGTCGGGCAAATGTGCCTCGGCGGTGTAATGTTGGAACACGTGTCCCCGGATAGGTTGGAACGCTGGGTCGATTCCTAGCTGAGGCCATGTTTTTGCCCACCACTCAATTCTCTTAGGAATATATGAAACATCATAACACTGCGAAAAAAGGCAGTAAAACAATAGAAATTCGGATTATTACCTACCCGATAAATCGTTAGCGTTTTTTAATCACTACTTTACAGCGGGAATTAGAACTGCGAATGGAATGTAGAACTATTGCGTCTCTGTATGTATCATTAGCGTGACTAAAAGATGAACAGTTATCATGGTAAGAAATGAAAATGATTGAAAAACTTTCCATGAAACTGTGTGTCCCGTGTTTTTGGTTAGAATTCCACAGCAGTGAATGTGTCGTCAAGAACAATTCGACGAGCAGTTGACATTATTTTACGTGACTCGCCACAACAACTAGTCTGCAGGTCCCAACACTGCTTCACTCGATTCCCTTCCCCACATTAATCGTCTCCGCGCTCCTGGAACATTGCGCATGGTGTTTTGACTGTTGCATGAAATTTTGTCGCTGTTATAGATGCTGTAGAAAGCTGATCCAACGAATGTCATTGTTTTCCTGAAGATAGCCGAGCTAAAACGTCCCAGCGTGATAGGAATAGGAGGGCGGTGGGAGGTAATCGAACCAGCACTCCGCTTTTTGATAGCTTATATCACGAGCCACTTACTCCGTTACTCCGTTATCCCCCTACCACATGATTTCCATAACATATCCACTAATCAGTACTATTGTCATGAACATGTGCCTCCACAACAATGACTTACTTTCCCCTTAGTCGTTGTTAAAGCTGAGAAGTGATCACACTTGTCGTCAGTAGCTTATTGGATACCATCCCAAGCCAAGGAAGCCTTTCACTCTTCCCGATTCGGGAGGTTCATATATGAAGAGCTGCTCAGTCAAGGTTGACGGCTCCCATTGTAAGGAATGGGGAGAGCTGGGAGCTTTGTCAAGGTTTCTAGCAAGAATTCACAAGCTAGCCAAACCTATAGAAATATAACCTTCATGCACGGCGGATATAAGATAATGACTTAGATGAAAAAAAAAAAACTTGGATCTGCTCAGCATATGATGTCGGGTCATGCAACCGAAAGAATAAGATATGAAAATTGTTTCCTTTTTAACTAACCACTATATTTCGTTCGCAACCAACAGCATCATTTAGTACTAAAAAGACAAGAAAAAATGTCATCTAATAGTACCCAATAGGAAAAATCTAACCGATTATTACATGATGAGCTTTACTTTGCAGTGAGTGATATTAATATGTAATGTTGACTATGATTACAATTGTTATGAGTCGATTTTCCCTATATATAAGTTCAAGGTGTTATGCAATCCTGAAAAAAGTCAACTAAAAGTCGATATATGTCGTAGTCGTGATAAGTCACCAGTTATAAAATAATCACTCATGAACTAACAATGTAATTCTTTTTGAGCCTTTCATGAGCTCTTTACTAGGCACTTATACAGTGCAGTACACGTGTTTCGGCCTTGCCAGCCTCTTCAGTTGCACAGTGCGCTTCGTTTGAGCCCAGATAATATTGTTTTGAGCGAAGTCTGGAGAAGCAGTCGAATATGAAGATCATCCATGTGCTAGAGGTCCGTGGTTTTGTTGCTTGATCCCTGGATTGTTTGGACTATGATCGATTTGACGGCCAAAGACGGTTGGACTATCTTTAACAAAGAGCTAACCTTTGTGATACAGGTTATACAAAACAACCTAAAATGAACAGGCATCAATAAAACCATGACATACTAACAATATGTAAGTGATAATGGCTTATCGTTTGTCGAAGATTTGCATAAGAGAATATGTATGACTTGATGTGGTTCATCGTCGCCTGGCGATGATATGAAAATAATGATTGACGGTGCATGACTAGGCGGCGGAGCCCATTTGGGTCGCTATGTTCGCCCCGGAATACAAGCACCAACTGTGGGATCCAGTGGGTCAGTACACTGTATTATGATAGCAGTGGGATCATGGATAAGTATATATGAGGCTGAAACCCCTTAACCACGGTGATAGGCCGAGCATAGCCCAAGTGAGTTCGCTTTGCCACGGAAGTGACAAATTCCGCTCATATTACTATTGAGTTCATTTCATAGTTATTCGGAACGAAACCCTACTGATAGTATTTAGATACGCGTTAACGAGTTTGTTACTGAAGAAGGCACTAATGGATCGACAATGTAATTGAGGTAAGGTGGTCCGGGTGAAGTCAAACGGCCGTTCGGATGAAGCCCGACTATCGAAATGACTGTTGAGAATGACACAGCTGGATGCCGCCTTCGCCACTTTGTTTTGGCTAAAGTTTACCGCTGGACCTTTTCGTCTATAAGGTCATGGACCGTCTGCCTTGCCTAAATTATCATATGCTTCCAGAAAAGATAGTAAAGTTCTCATCAGAGGTTTGCTATAATTCATAAGTATCTCCGGATTACATCTTCAAACCACATAGTATTATGAAGGGTATTCTTGAGGTGTTAAGGATGAGTAAAATTCAGAGTCAAAACGATGAGATTGCTGCTCCCATCTCGACATAGCGAAATAAAAGCTGATAATCATAGTATTATACAATACTCTAAGACAGCGTTTAGATTAGAGGTGGTTAGAGGTGACATTAATTGCACACATAGCCTTTGATATTTACGATTAACTCGCCTAAACGAGCTGTACATCACTCCGGATGCGGCTAATTAGTTTTA
Source organism: Parelaphostrongylus tenuis (assembly GCA_019055375.1). Taxonomy (NCBI): domain Eukaryota; kingdom Metazoa; phylum Nematoda; class Chromadorea; order Rhabditida; family Metastrongylidae; genus Parelaphostrongylus; species Parelaphostrongylus tenuis. The sequence continues at coordinate 18,624 of JAHQIW010007146.1, forward strand.
GAGTCTTCCAAAAAAAAAAACTTTAACGTGGCTGATGGTTGAACCTCCGAAAGACATTGTACAGGCCAAATGAGCATTTGATCACCTTGGCGAGATTGCACAAGTTAAATGCATGCCGCAAGACTACTGGGTTCATCAACCATATTCTCTATCATTTATAGCCACAGTTTGTCTTTTTTGCTTAGTTTTTTAAATTTTTGGCCTGTCGATGTGCTTCCTATGCTTTCCGCCCGAACGTAGTTACGCTAGCTTGCCTTTTCACCAATTTTTTCAGATATAATTGAATTTATTGATCTTCCAATTGGTTTTACACCTTAACCACAAAAGCACAGTACAATCGAATTTTATACAGTTCCGTAGGTTCAAGTAAAAAAATGCTCGCTTGTTTGCATTCGACTGTTTTTACAGACTTCGCTAAAGCACTACATAATATGATAATACATCTTCAGCCTATCATGAGGTCTGTTATGACCACATATTCCAATCATCACCAAAAGCCTTAACGCTATTTTGCTCATTTCTCTAATATATAGGTTAAAACATTGAGTTCTATTTGACATGTCACCCTCATTCTTATACGTTGTTGTTTCCAGAATCAAATTTCTCTGTTCTTTCGATCTTACTTGATCTAACACGAGCCGAAGTGATTATAATAAGCGTTTAAGAATTCGCAAGCAATCCCTGGTTCCATTCCACATCGATTCAATTGACAAACAAGGTAAGACTTTCATTTGATGAACACTCCCTTTGATCCATAAAGACGGAGGATGGTGGTGGAGACCTGGAAACACTCCAGCACAGTTATCGCGCTATTTTTAGATTTTGCTGAGACGATATCTAATGGCACTGATGACGATTACCAAGGATTCATCGGCAGCAGTTGAACTTCAGAAGCAAATCAGCATCCGTCCGTGGATTGTAGTGGTGGAATCACCTATACAGTTCAAACCGGACCAAGTTAGTGAAATTAGATTTATTTATGTTCTTTGGCATTCATGCACCTTTTATTCACATGCTGTATATATTTGGACCCACTGACATCATTGTGATTTGATTTGACATGCAGACTTAATGGATTCCATTCACTTCACACATTTGCGACCGTGGCTGTCCCTATCTCCCGATGACGTCTTCGTGTGTCTCGTTCTTCTATCCACTCTTCCTTCTCCTTCCTGTTTTTTATTGCGTTTTCATTGTATTATCACAGAACAAGGGGATCCGCTAGAATGAACCCATTGGTGACTATGTGCATAGATTTCAATGCATGCATAAATAAAATAATCGCTGCTTTCACATCGACACAAGCCTATTTCAACTCACATGAACTTCACTGGTTGAAGTGAAAATCACTGGAATTTTGAGAACTTTACTCGCCAGCTTGAGTTGCTGCTTTCCCACTAAGATAAAATCCTGAATTATGACCCTGTGAAATATGTATCTAACGTTTCTATTCTTTCAATTCTTATTTATTCTACAAAACTAAGAAATTGAATAAGCAGACTTTACTGCAAGTTTAGTTGCTTTGAAAATTTTCAAAAAATTGGATGAGCGGATTTTAGTTTTTCTTAGGGCTCGTCTTCACACTGCTGCGCGAATTCAGCATTTCTACGTTCGGTCATTTTGTATCATCCATCATCCTCAAAAAATCAAACTTTGCGTACGTGGAGTTGGCTGTCACTCAAGGGTTTTCCGTCCTTATTATAAATGGCGTTAAATACTGATCGCGTCATCTACCTTCGGAGTCCTCACATAGCCGTTCTGGATAGTCATATTTGAGTTTGGAAAGTGAATGTGAATTAATTCCAGAAAGGTGTGCTACTCAGTTCCTACCCCCGGAGAGATGGCACGCTAGGTGAGTTCGAGGCACGGTTGAAGTACCACTCACACGATCAACAGCATCACTACTACTGCGTTGCTCTTCCCTCAATGAAATCGATGGAAGTGCCAAATTGAAAGACATATCTTAGAGGTTATATAGTGGAAGTATCAGTCGGAAGACGAGGTTATCTTCTATGTGCATACCCACTTCCTCTCTCCTCGAAGTTGTGAATCTGTTAGTGGACTCAGGCTGCGGAATACTACATTGGAATGCAAATTGTAGCATTATTATTAGTGCAGAACTCTCATCAAATAACTTAATTTTGCTATTTACGCCTCTATATATTCTATTCCTGTCATGCGTTTATGAGGGCGTGAAATGCAGTAGTTTGAGCTGCCGCACGATGCACGCGTCGTCGTTGGTTCTATACATTGTTCCGGGCATACAGTGCCCCCCCCCCCTTTTTTTTTTGTGTGTTAAACCATTTCAGGAAGGTGAAAAGGCTCTAAATAGATATGATGTGCGTTGATGACCTTTACAGTGCTTCTGCGAACAGAATTAGATGAATGCCGCATTTCACTGAAGATGATCAACTTCAACTACTATAATAAATCTTTTAATCTTCATCGGTGATCTTTAATATTGGTTCCACTTTTCTTTTTCTAGAGCGCTTTTTTTTTCTCTTTCTTTTATAGTGTTAACACCGACCTCTTCCGTCCGTCTCCATCCTTTCCTCTTTCCTCGTTTTCCTCCACTTCTTACTGTATGTACGTCATTTCCTTCGTGCTTCCTTTTAATCTCATTCGCTTCTTTACAGTTATCTTATGTCTTTACCACTTTATTCTCCTCCCACCATTTTCATTCAGTCACAAATAACAACACAAAATCAAAATATCTGGTGATCAACTATTATTTCGCATTTCTTTTTGATGATTGGAAACGGATAACTCATTATGTAGCAGAAAGTATTATAACGCTAATGCCACTTCACTATTCATCCTCTGTTGTTTCATATTTGCAGTAAAGTGGGTGTTTATGAGGAGTTCAGAAAAATTCATTGTGTCAGGTAGACCATCAAAGCCAAAGATGCGCTTACGTCTCGGAAACTTACGAACATTGAATCTGGATGGTCAGTTGGTAGTAAAGCTATCGCCCAAAAATCGACACCGTTCTGAATGGCAGCCTTTTACTTACAAAAGGATAATCTCCGCTGGTCTAAAATTTACTTGATGCAGAATTCCACAAGGAATTTTCATGGAGAGAGCAGCAATAAAATGGACGATGTAATGGTGGCGACCACATGCACTTTTTTGGGCAATTATGCACCATTTTTGCATTGAGATATCATGCCTAATCGATGACAAATTATTGAGAAATGATATTTCCAATAATAGAATGTAGTAGATCACCTGTCGATAAACGAAAAAAAGTACAAACAAAATTCTTATTTGCAATTCTATGGGTACACTTGTGGTGAGATTAGTGGTGTCTCATATACACACATGCACACATAGTCTTTGCCTTGATCCCGTTTCTCATGCTAAAACCTCCTCATCTCTCCACAGTTGTGAATGTAGACAAAATTCTCCTCAATATAACGATTGTTGTCTACCCTTTCTCAAGTGTAAATCACTGATTTATAATGTTTCACTTAATCCGTATATTCTAATCTCGTAAGTCTATGCATATTCATCGAAAGTCGGTTGAACTTTCGATGCACTTTGGATCATATTTAAGTGAGTGCTCGAACAACTTTGAATTTTGAATTAGTCATGCAATCCAGCTTATTATGGTATCTGACATTTTGACGTGACCTAGTTGTGAACGTATGCTCTCCAATCTTATCCTGGAGTCTCCAACCTTAGCTTTGCCATTGTTTTATTCTAACCTTAAACCCGTCCTTTGGTGAAATGTATATAGATGGTCAAAGCTTAATTCTAGGCCTTTCTAGGCTTTCGACTTGCTTCTTCTTCGACTAGTAGCTGCAGCTCCTCTTCTGTTGCCTGCGCTAATTGTAATCTCCCTATATTACCCATTGCTATTGTTGTACTATTATAATGAAGATAAACGATAGTCTAAGACAGGGAGTTCGCACAGAAGCAGCTAATAAAAGTCCCGCGTGGCCTAAACAACTTTAACATCTAACATGACCACTGAACTGCCTCTGCTACAGAGAGAGTGCTGTCGGAATTCTACAGAATGATTGAAAACTCATATAATATTCTAAAAAAATTTTTTTAACCGTTTTCTAATAATGCTATGATGTCATAATTTTGTATCCAGCGATAACGTAATGTAAAACTTTTGATCTCAGACGGGAGTTGGACCCGCGTTCAAACATACCGGATTAGAGTGCTACTATTACACCAACGTAGCCACCATTCCTAGTGTAGTGCCAGTATATGCCCTGGTTTGGGTGAAACCTGTATTCTAATCCGCCCGAGATTGAAAGTTTTGCGCATTTCTCTGCACCGCTTTATATGTTAGATCTGTAGGTTACCTTGTATGGCACAAATGTCTCTTTCGGAATCGTTCAATCGCAGCGCCACTTCGAACTCAGTATTTACTTGGCAACCAGTAATAAAAAAAACTCGGCGAAGTAGCTTTTTTGAGATCATCTCTCTATACTTCGTTTTACGAAAGAAAAGAACTTGAGAGACTCGAAAATCGTTCTGGCCATTCATATGTACTCACGTGCTTGGATAGTTGGATGACCCGTCTTAACATGTAGTGCAAGCCCCAGCATAATTTCTATTCGTTTTCCTCTCGTGCGATTTTCGCCCATAGTGCTAGCCTATTTCAAGCCTCATGACGTATTCAAGATTCGTTCTATGACTCCAAACTTGTTGCCATCTGTGAATACAGATGATTAATGTTTTTCTTAACATGTCTGCCCATCGTCTGGATAGTTTTCCAACGCTTGCATTCTCGTGTAGTCCACTCCACTATTCTTGTTGTCATTTTTGTGCATGACGAAGGTCAGATAGGTTTCAAAGATATGTGCTGCGTAAGCCGTCTAAATGTTGCGAGTTTCAACTTAATTTGGGAAGACATCTTTTGAGAGCCATGTGAGCGGTGCACGGATTTCATGACGTGATTGTAGCATTAGCGCAGGTCTCTCTCACATAACAAAGCAATAGGCGGACTGTAGAGTCGAAAAGGTGATCATGTAACTTGAGGCTCACTTCCTGATGTGTGGCTTCTTTGAGAAGCGCGAATGAGGCTCATGCTGTTCTCCTTCTTCTGTCTAGTTCCTACTTTGTGTTGTTTCCATATTCGCTTATCGTCCACGGTGCACGTACGAGGTGATCTCCGTAATTCGAGAATTACCCAGTTCACTTTGTTCACCTTCGCAGCATGGATTCTTCATAAACTGGGCCATTGTACTCCTATGGTCATCTCGGTCTTCTTTCCCGCTTCGTTGAGTTCATTGAGCATCGTCTCTTCTTGGCTGGTACTTTTCGAAAAGATTATGTCCCCTGCAAAACGAAGGCTTGATAAGAATTTTGGTACTTTTCCGCTATCTCCACGCCACTTCGACCCCTCGTAAGAAACGAACTCTTGATCTTTTTCAGTGCTCAAATAATTTTTTGATAGCGCAAATCAAAATAATTTAAGTGGCATATGTGGTATAGTGGCTGATAGAGCAAAGACAAAATGTCGTTCCTCATTAGAAGATTTCTCGTCGAACAAAGACTTCTCTTCGGAGTTTTAGTAAACAATCAACAATTCAAATTCTATGGATTGCAACGGTCTATTCAAATTTTATAAGGGACTTGATATTGCGCTGTAACAGCCAAAAGAAGATTGGGTTTCGCGAGAAATGGATCACTTTAACTACCCTCTCTTCACTTCGATCCATGAGAAAAAACGTATTTTCTGATCGATTCTAATGTCCAGACAATCAATCGATAGCGTAAATCAGAATAACTTGGACGCTGTATTTCGCTCTCAAAAAGGCCTTGTTATTGCACTGAAAAAGCAAAAATAATAATTTGTTCCTCATTTGAAGATTTCTCACTGATCAAAGCCTCCGTCTTAACGTTTTAAAAACCAAACGATAGGTCGAATCACAAGGATTCCAATGATGTTTTTGGTTTTTTGAACAAACTTCTTAGTGCTTCATAAGAATAAGAAGATATTGGGTTTCGCATTCGACGCTTTTTCTCCGATTTTGCGAAGCCCAATTTTTTTTGGCTGTTACAGCGTGATACCAAGTACTTGTGCGAAACAAAATAGATCAGCGGAATTTCTAAAAGCTGATCTATTGACTGAATACTAAAGCCTGAAGGGAAAGCTTTGGTCAACGAGAAATCTTTGACGAATTTATGTTTGCTTTTTCAGCGCAATAAAAAGGTCTTTTTGAAGAAGAAATACATCAGTAAAATCCATATGATCTGAACTGCCGAATGGTTATTTGAACATTGAAGACAACCAAGAAATGCGCTTTTTCCAAGGTATCGAAGTGAGGAGTGAGTAATGGAAGCGATTCAATTTTGCGAAGCTCAATTTTCTTTCCACTGTTACAGCGTAATGCGTAATCCATTTCAAAAATCAAATAAATTTTGATATCTTAAAGATTTGGTCTATCAAATGATTACTGAAGCTCTAGAGGAAGTGCTTTGGTCAGCGAGAAGTTTTTAAATGAGAAACAAAAATCATTTTCGCTTTTTAAGCGCAGTTGCGCTGGCTTTTAAAGCTGGAATACACCGTTCAAATTCCTTTGATTTTAACTACCGAATGATTATTTAGTCATTAAAAATTAGCGCAAAATAAGCTTTTCCTGAAGGGTCGAAGTGGCGAGCAGATAACAGAAAAGCACCGGGATTTTTCATCAATTCGTATACCTTTGTTGTCCCAATCGAGCGACTTCATTATCCACTACAGTGCGGCGTAAACTGCTTCGCAATATAGTGTCGACTTTTCAAACTTTCTTTTCGATGGGTATGGTGAAGAGTCGATGGAGCCGTATTTTCGTGCTGCATTTGTGATAGCAGTCCGTTAATATTCAGATAAACGACGAGATTACACCATGATCGGCGAGACTGAGAGGATTTCATTCAATCCGACGCTGTCAAACGCTTTCTCACAGTCAATAAAGGTCAGAACAATTCGACAGGCCTCAGTGACCTTAATACGGCTTAAATGTGGTCCATGTAACAGAATCCCTTTTAAAATTTTGCTTGTTTAACTGGCTGTGCGTCATACATGTTTTCGATATGCACAAAAGGACGGTTTCGTGAAAAGCTTGTACAGTATACTCATTAGGCACATGGGACGGTAGTTGTGGAGATCAATTTTGTCACCCTTTTAGGTGAGGTGACTGTGCACGATGTCCTCCGCTGCTCTGGGATTATTTTTTCAAGAAGGTGTGATGACACATGTTTCGCGAGAAGCAGATACAGATTGTGTCCACCAGCTCTAAGTAAGGAAACTGCTAGTATACTATCAGGTTCTACAGCTGTGCTCCTCTATGCTTTAATTGTGACTCGAGCTTCACAGACTAGAATATCAGGTGGTTTCTCACCAATAAGTATTTTGGTGTCCGAGAAAGGGGTTGTCGAACAGAATAGATTGGTATGGAACTTTCCTGACATCAACTTCATATCATGGCGGAATGTAGCATAGACAACATCTTCATCCATCAGCGGGGACAGCGGAACATAATAGTTGCGGGGATTGCGAAGGCATTTTTTCCAGATTTGATCTTGTTTGTGCTGCTTTTGATAATTTTTTTTGCCTTTACCAACATGGATTCTTCTGCAAAAATCTTTTGCGGGTGGCATTTATTATCAACCAAGTAAGATGTGTTACAGAAATATCAACCTTCACTTTCCGAATAATTTCTTGATGGTAGTGGAGATGCGACCTAAGCTTCCTGTTTGGGAAGCTGATGCCAGCTCGGTACGCCGACAAGCAGATTGCTTTGTTCAGTCAGGCTTCCTTCGTCTGAGAAAACACACGAAGAGAGGATTTTGTTGAGAAAGTCCTTGTCATATGCAACCTATTTTGCCTTTCTTGGGCAATGACAATACTTCTTTTCCACTCTATGACTGAACCGAATCTTCGCACGTAACAGATATTAATCAGATCCCGTACAGAATCCCCGTACCACTGAGGTGTCAAGGTAATACCATTTTCTGTTCGTTAGTATGATCGGTCTCCGCTTTAGCCGTGCCGTTGGGAAACTCACATGTCCATCGGCGATTTTTTACCTTCTCAAGAACTGAATTTCCATGGAAGAGACATGTCGCGGACAGTAATCCGTCCTATAAGACGTCTCTTTCGTGCTCATTTCGTTCTCCCATTCAGAATTCTTCTATCCTGTATTCATTTTTGCTAGGCGCTCCTTAGCTGGCTTTGAGCCATGCAAAAAGAAATTATAGATGGACTTTTCGGTGCGAATGATTTCCTCCAGCTCATTGTAGACGCATCTATTTCCCTTCATCATCTGTACAAGTTTATGAGTAGCAGCTGATTGGACTTTCTTTTGACACGGAAGTTGAGGATGAAGGATAGTCAGACGCGGTGATATAACTTCGTACGAAGTGATTAGATAGAAGAAGTTTAGGCAAACGACAAGCCGACGTCTCTGACATTTTGACACGGAAACTTTGCTCCATGAATAGCGAGAGTTTGCAACCGTTCTTCTTACGTCGGTATTTCTGCTTACCATTTTTCGTAGAACGATTACATAGAAATCGATGTGGCCGGCAGCCCCAAGGAGTGTGGATAGGTCTAAGTTTGAAGAGATTGATCTGATGTCATAGGTGCGAAGAAAGGAGCAGTCTGCATCGCGTGTCGTAGGCGTGTATGTTTTGTCTTTTTCGAGTGACGTAACGCTGGATTCGAGTTTTGATCGCTTCTAACCGGTGGTACACAAGTCAGTGTCGTAAACGGAAGCATCCAGTTTGCGGGGACTGGGGCAGGAGTTTTCTTGCTGATTTAGCTGTCTTTGTTTCCTGGTGTTTCAAAGCACCTTAGTCAGAGCCTTCCTCATGTCGTCACCACATTAGAGCAGTCGCCCAGCCCTAGTGGATGATAGGAACTTAGTCAGAATTCCGCTAGTTGATTCGGAGAATAATATGATATAAGAATATAACAGATGTTTGGGCCAAAATCGATAAATAATAGAAAGGATAGAGTAGTTAACCGACCGCTTAGGGGCGGTGCAGGGCCGGAATATCTACATAGGTATGATGCAGGGCCGAAATATATATATATATATATATATATATATGTATAATATTCAGCCAGTTTATCTTGCTATAAATAGAGTCAGATGAATAGCGCATCCCCGAAGTGCTGATAGTTCTCCATTACGACGAGCGAAGGCGTCATGGCACTTCTGGCATTAGACAAGGACAAATAAGAACCGTCGACTGGAACGCGGTTTTGTCGGTCTAGTGACTGATGATATCACTTGTAAAGGTGGCGACGTCTGACTCCAACTGAAAAACGTACCGTATGATGTTACCATTCTGACTAAAATTTTCCTGTTACTGCAAGAAGTAAAACTTTTGGAACATCAGAGTGAAGGGGTCGAATTAGTGTAAAGGGCAGTGGACAATACGGAAAAATGGCTCAAATGAATCAAAAATTGCTTTTAATGTGTTATCACTACAGGGATGTACGCACCGGAATGTGTGCATAAGCGGTGTGGAAGATATGAACACGAATTTGTTAAAAACATGGCTTTAGTTGAATGACAACTATCTTCTCTACAATAGAGCAGCGAAAATATGATAAATGAAAGAAAAAATCTGGTAGCTCGAAGGAGATAAAACAATGATATAGGAGGAATGAATTTATGTGGAAGAGCATAGCAGTGTCCTATTAGCACCCACTTTTTTCTTACGAAGTCAAGTGAATATTGATCTCTGTTTTGTAGTCTTTTGTCCTTTACAGAAGTCCTTGTGTCACATAATCCAACTCGAAAGAATTTTTCCTCTATTTGGTGGCTGAAAAAAGTCTTCCGCTACACACTCAAACAGACCAAAACTTTTTTGCAGTTTATGAATTCTTATTTAAAATCGCTATTGAATTAGGTGTGCAAATATGACTCTGTTTTTTTTTTGCTGTCATTAAAGTAAAATTTAAGATATGTAACTCGTCTCTTTGTTTCAAAAACGCGTGAAACGCTTTTTATCTCTATGTTTTCTATACAAAATATTTTACATGGTGCCTGGTAATCATTATTTGAGCCACGCATGTCAGTGGTCTGTCAATGAGGGCTGACTTATAGAGCCCGATACACGTGTTTCGATCTTGCGATCCTCGTCACTCGGGCAGTTACCCTTTCTCATCTTTTGCTAATCTCTGTGGGTGCTCCAGTCCCCACAATAAAAGTTAGCGATGACGTACGATTTACACTCTATGTCCAGTAAAAAAACCATTATTTGAGCCACTGACATGCGTGGCTCAAATAATGATTACCAGGCATATTGAAATTTGAGCTGTGGTCTTAAGAAAACACTCGAAACAAAAGATATTTTACATGGTGATTTGAAGATGACGACTTTTGTACGCGAAAAACGCCATTTACGGAAACTTTACTTTGCAAATTTATTAACCGAAAGTAATTGGAATTGCTTGATTTTGGTATCGCGCAGTTGCGATATAATACCTTGGTATAAAAATTGCCTATACTTGCTCTGAGATTAAGCTGCCGCTGGAGAAACTCGCTTGCTACTCGTACACGAATGGTGCGTAGGGGAAAAGCGGCTAGTGAACCAGCTCACAGGTTCATGAAGCTTGGAGCGAGCGCCGTCTTGAAACAGGTACAGGCAAGATCTATACAAAAACCTTTGCAAGAAAATGCGCATTTAAACTATACCGAAGTCGTACAGTTTCATTGCGAAAATCGTGTTGAAGAACTTAAAAGACACGAATTAAAGATTTTTGCTCCATAATAACGCTAAATAATATACAACATCCGACTCTGTGCGCACCTTTTCGACTCGACGATTATCCCAGCCCCAGCACATGCATTACAAACCGGGTCGCTACGTATGCAGGGTGAAAGATCACGTGGCGTTATTGAAAGCGCAGTCGAGAGGTTGATGCTAGGAGTACCCCGAATCTCGCAAATGAGAGAAAAGACCCGAAGTTTGCGATCTACGATGTGGATTGAAACTAAAGACGGCGTTCCACACACCAGGGCATTGAAAATAAGGTGGGCCGGACACGTGATGCGCTCCAGCGACAACCGATGGACGAGAGCCGCTACCGACTGGATTTCTAGGGACATCAAGCGCTCTACAGGAAGACCACCGACCCGATGGTCCGATTTCTTCACAAAAGGCATAGACGGAAAATTTGACGCTTAGCAAATCCATAAAGCGAGGTAACCCACTGGGCTACTCCTGCACGCGACAGGGAAAATGGAAGTGTTGCTGGTGCCCTCTCGAAATCACTCGACGATCGGCTGGACGACAGGTGATACAGGTGATAAACGTTCAACTTCATGTTGCAAATCTGATAGAAGCGTCATAATAGAGCTGAAGTGTGAGGTTTTAGGAGGTTTTACCTTATCCGCCTTACTCTTTCGACATTGCACTGTTAGATTACCATTCGAGATTACCAAACTCAAACTACAAATAAGAAAATTTGAAATAATGCGTTTTTCGAGTGCAGTGGTCGTCGTCTCAAAAGTCGCATAAAAGCCATCATATAAAATATTTTGGATATAAAGGAATTCAGATAATTAGCGCTTTAAACGCACTTTCAAACCAAGAAAGATTTTGCATTTCTTTATTTCTACTATTATTACAACAAACAAGGCGTAGTCATATTTGTACACCTAGAACTAACAAAAACTTTTGTCATCTGAACATCTAGTATAAAGTTAGTGTAAACACGGGAACCAGAAATGTATAGAAAATCGATATATCGATTTCACGTTATCACGTGTTTCCTTTTTGTAATGATAATTCGACCAGTCAAGTGCTAAAAGATGATTGATGCACTTTGCGAACATTTAGCGCCTATGAGAAGTCGACGTATATACACGTGACTGATGACTTTGCCGAACGACGAATGACATTCTAGTTTTCTGAAATGTCTTAATTTCTGTTCAAAGAGCGTAGAAAAAGTGCACAGAGGCATATTTTGCCCTTTTTAAGTGCATTTCGTCCGATTAGCACTGTAATCGTATTTTATAGACTCAGATTAGTTGTAATAGAAAATTTGTAAGCAGTGGAGGTAAAGTATCATGGAGAATAGTTGGAATAAAAAACTTGTAAGGTTTATGAAGTGAAATGTTGAAATAGTACAAAGCGCATATTTTCTCCGCTTCTCTCTTTGTCAGAGATCGAAGAGTAAAAGCAGTTCCATTAGGATGTTCATTTGAACCATAGAAAACCAATCACTAAGTTTGATGTGAATGTCCCTTGTATGCTCTTTCACAGTTCTCATGAAATTTCTGTGGTAGACCTACGAATTCGCGGAGTACTTAATTTGTAATATTAGATAATGAACACTTTTGGTGATGAAAAAATGAGCACACTGTTCTGTTATCGAAAATTTATATTTTCAGAATCGATGTCTGGATGAAAAAAGAGAACTGCAAGAGTTTTCGGAAAAAAAACCAGGGAGTTAAGTACATCTACTGTTTGCTGCGGGTGACAGAATTTGGCACTGTGGCTATCCCAACGGAGGCGTATAACTCAGTGAGTGGAGGTGACCTTAAGTAGTTAAACACTGCGCTCTAAACAAACCGAACCATTCAACTATCCTCAATTAGCAAATTGACACCAGACGTGATTGCAGAAAAAGAAAATTTTAATATCATACATACAGCACTAGGCCATTGAGGGCAACTGTATAGGCAAAATGTGCATTAACACATTCGCGTGTGCAGTGGATTTCGCGTGTCTGGTCAAAATTCAAATCGTTTCATTTACGTGAAATTGAAATGAGCACTGAAGTCAGTATCTATTGAGACATCAGTAAAAAGAACATGTTGCGAACTAATTTCCCTAAACTGTCATCTCGTTATTCGGGTTGAAAAATTATAGAGAGAGCTCAAAAAAGGATTACTAGCGCAAAAATGGTTTTGAAGGTGAAAATTAAAGGACCATGTTTATCCGAAATTTGTGCACATATGGCGTCAAAGATATGGATACTCTGAACAATATTGTGCCCTAGTGTCCATACCGCATAGATGTTAATCATTTTAGCGTTTCTACAAAAGAATCGAATGCACGAGATGTCGGAGTCGTTGATAGATTCGACCTTCGAATGTCTTCCGTCTTTAGTTACCCTTGAGAATACAGGTACTGTTCGTGTCCTATGACTATGAGAGTGCGCATTCCATTTCGTTGTTGTTTGAACTGGGGCGCGCACGTACGCAACCATGTGACAAAGACGGATGAGAACTTTGGCGGTCTTACCAGTTATAGTAATTTGATAATTTATCAAATGATAAGTAAAGTAATGATAGAGTTACACTTTCCTAGAAAGATGTGTAATAGATAAGTGTTCAAAATACATTCGATTCAAAAACGCTCGGCACATATATATAGGGCGCCTATAGTGCACTAGCCAGACTTGTCTGCCGGCTAACACGGTTTCTGATTCACCACCGCATCCTATTGGGCTGAACCTCACATTTCTTTCAGGTCATCAAATTCGTGATAGGACTTTTTGTGAGGGTAAGGACAGATAGACCTGTCACAAGTTAGTCTATAGGCCAAATGCAACCAGTCATCTTTACGCTACTACGAATGGAATCGAACGCATGCTTTATGTGCTACGCTTTTTGGTACAATCTTACTACTCATCATGATAGATGTTTAAGAACGTGTTCCTATCGCCGAAGTACAGTCAATGATAGTTCAAACACAAAATTCTCGCCTTTTTCCTTCTTACTTAGAGTGCCTTTTAGTCTCGCTCATCCGCTACTCCTGATTATTACACTTATATGTTACACCTTACACCTTCTTACATACTCATATTCTATATATTGATTTTTTTCTTTTACTGACAAAAATGATTACTTCATCCTTAAGATTTTCTGCTGTCGATCTTTCCAGGATGATATTTGATTGATACAGTTAATCAAAATTAGTAACGAGACTTTGAATTCATTGTCTTCACCATTTCCTTGACAAATATTCGTGCCGTTATTCATTTTTTTCTCCTGGCTTACTTCATCAGAGTGATTTTTTGTTTGAATACGTAAGGCAAACCAGAGATTGTCTTGCTTTAAAGGAAGCCAATTGAATCATAGCGTAAAGCAATATTCCTTCCAACTAACTTGCGTCAACGCCTGGCTTGTAGTGGTTTTCTGGACATCTTGGCATATCTCTGGTATGTCTATCATATCCGAACTCTGATCATCAGTCCGAGCAGCAAAATCATAACTATGAAAAAGTGATTCATGAGTGTTAATTTATGTCTAAACAAGTCACTCGACTACCAAAACAAACTTCAAGTAAGCGAAGCAAAATGTGTCGATGTTCATACGTCATCAAGATATTTGTAAACGTCTTTTTCCTTTTTCTTTAGAAAAAAACCGATCAGGATCTTTTTCTCTAGTTGACAATACCGAAGCACTTCTGCTGAAGTTCCTCCCAAAATCTCATAATCATTAAAACGTTGGATGCTCCAAGACAAAAAAGGGTACCATTCACAAAACAAATCAAGATAGTCTTTGTTCAGATTTCAGGGTATTTCTTTTGCAGAAAATGGTCCAAATCTGTCATCTTACATAAATAAGTTTTTTTTACAGTTCTTGAATCTTCCACTAAACATTCCTAATACATATTGAGATTCTAAGCCGTCCACTGAGATTTCAACCAAAAATAAATTAACAGATCTGGGCTCAAATCCCGGCTGACGTAAATGTTCTTGCACAGCACTACATTATTGGGTAAATTAACAGATTCGGCACGTTTTGTGACATTTAAGGGTTTACCGAAAGTATTGTCATTCAAAATTTTATTGCAGGTGTTGGAAACCCCTATGAACTCAGCTGCCGACAAAATATGGAAGCAAAATCTGTTTTCTTACCCAATAAACGAACAGAAGCGTCGTCATTATAAGCACATTGCAATACGCTGTGCGTCGCTCGGTGGTTCGACACCGTACCTTGGACACATCAAGTTCCTCCGCCGTTAACGAAATGGTACTAGAATAGTGTGGTAGATTAAAATGCAGTGAATCGACCAGCTTCTTGGCGAAGCAGAAAAGCGCCGAGCGCATAATCCCTTCACCTTTAGCTTGGCATGCTTCTTTGATGCCATCAGAACTGTCAGAGGCGTTGACTTTGCAGTATTTAAAAAAGAAAAAGTTCTCGACGTTAATCAATTCCTGAAGTATACGCCGTTCATTCGTTTTCAATTTTCAAGCTTCATATGAGGTGATTTAATGCATATCTAGGTTTTCACAATAATTCGCAATGGCCTATTGATGTACCAAGTTAGTGCTGCTATTCTCTCAGACAAGTCTGTACGAATTCACCGACCATGGAGAGATGGAAGACTTGGTGAGTATTGGGCGCGGGATCAAGCTATCGACCATCAGTTTGTCTATCGTCTGTCGCAAAGGACCTCAAACCAGTGCGCCACAAACCCCACGGCTTTGCAGCACCCCTATCTGTTTTGCACCTATTTCCATTAAGTACAAAACTGTAGCCTCTTGGTATGAATATGCATGAAGAACAATGCCACTAAATGATAAGCACAGTAGGAACACGGCACCATTTATCTTTTTATTCATTTTGATAGAATATGTAAGGCGTAAAAGGTTGTTTACATAAGGCAGGCGTAGAGAAATAACAAGCAGTATTTGAATTATGCCGGTAAAAGTCAGAAAATTCAATAAATTGGGAGTGAAACGGGAGAAATGCCGGGTAAACACACACACGATTTCAGACTGACATTTTGATGTGAGACGGGTGCACTATCCATCTATAAAAACTCTGTGCTTCAATCTCCATAAAAAATCTAGGGAAAACTGATAGAAAGCTATGAGCTCATGTGAAAACTTCTCTGTTTCCAATGCGAATGAAATCTAGCTGACCATTCTGTGGAGTTATGGAGGTATTTGACCGACTGGATTGCTGCTAATTTGACCATTCCATGCCCTGATGTGGCAAAATCCGCCGAGACGCTGACGTGTGTGAATAATCCTCAAATGACAGCCATACGACTGCCTACTTAGATTAAATTTAGAATCAAGGTTGAGGTTGGCAGAGGGTTAGTTTTCGGAATTGCTGAAGGATAAAGCATCTGATCTTTGGAGACGCAGCGTACATTCAACTCTTTTTGTAACATCATAAAGGTAATTGAATGCTTATTTCTCCTTTCGAATTATTTCTGATGTCTTACCAATGTCAAATTGGCCCTTTATTCGCCCAAATGGCTCTGATTAAAATTTCTCGAATCCCGATATAACTCAAAAACTCTTAATTCAAAAGCCATTTTTACAGAAATTCTCCATGTTTCGAAAAAATGATTTTATGACTAGTTGTTGTTATTTCCATGATTTATCATGCATAGTTACCAGCGGGTATTTGTTGATGTTGCTAGCTTCCATGGCAACTTGAGGACTGTAATTCAGTAGCCACAATCTGGGTGGATAACTACCACTGCTGAAGAAAATAGTGTAAACTAGTGCTAAACAAATGGTATCGTTCAAATTTTTTAGATTAGCGTCTTCTTTATGAAACTAACTTTCATCTAATCTTCAAAGGATAAAAATAGTGAAGAATAAAAAGAAAAGCTAAGTGAGCTGACTGAGGTCCCAACAGACTGAATATCGCGACAATCAATCAAGTCACAAAAAGTAAAGTGCTGTGATTTATACTATCTCCAGGGATGAGCCTGCTACGAACACTCATTGATAGAATTTTATCGGTAGCTATTAAGCCGTCGTTGATCTTTCGCTACCATTTTCACAACATCTCTACCAGATGCTACCGTACCGCCTATTGTACTACTCATTGTCGTTAATTATCGTCAAAGCTCATTACCTTGTAAACGAAAGAACATGTCCATCAATACTAAGACGTACTCGCGAATGAACGGAACAATCTAAGCTTTCGATTATATCAATTCATCGGAAATGCCAAGCAGGCAGCTTACTGGTAGTATGCTAACTTCGGCTTCAAACTCTTCGCCCATCGTGGATTGGATACGAGCAGCTGTACTTAGCATGCCGTAAAGTAGAACTTTATTTCAATCTTTGAGTTGGTAATGTTACCTGAAAACAAGAACTAG
This sequence comes from Parelaphostrongylus tenuis, assembly GCA_019055375.1. Classification (NCBI taxonomy): domain Eukaryota; kingdom Metazoa; phylum Nematoda; class Chromadorea; order Rhabditida; family Metastrongylidae; genus Parelaphostrongylus; species Parelaphostrongylus tenuis. Next base: position 35,667 of record JAHQIW010007146.1, read on the forward strand.
ATGATCATCTTGTTCGCCACATTGATAACGTGAAGAGTGTTTGCTTCAAAGTTAATGACATCATCTCTGTTTTCAAAAAAGGAGAATAGGACGGTACCGTTATGTTGAAAATCGTAACCGAGCACGGCTCAGTTGAGTACACAGCTCTCAAAATGTACACCCACTCCGACTCTACTCAAAAAAAGAACCCCCGTTGTTTCTTCTTGCCTGGATACGTCCGCACTCTATCCATCACTGAGAAATAAGGTTCGTCTTCACATACCGCCCGATGTCGACTGGAGCAAAGTAATGAAGTGTTTACAAAGGCTCGGATTGGTAGACGACTCAGTAATCCACATTGAGTATTCTAGTGCTGCGAACAAAATTTGTAAAGAATAAGATGAGATGAAAAAATGTCTATCAATTAGCACGCATTAGGCAAAAACGCTGTTTCCAGCAGTTCGTCGATTGGTACGGTGGGGCTGGAGTGCAACATCTCTCTGAACACTAACAACATCATATCGGCCATCAAAACACTCCAAGCTAGGGGTTCGAATTTCTCACCGTTCCATTTCTTACTGCCACAATCCTGAAGCAATTCGCCACAAAGATCAAGAAGGACGTGGATTATCTCCGCAAAATTGAAGACTTCAACTGTGATTGCAAAATTAATTTTTATTGATAACTCTGATCACAACTGCATACGATATTTGAAGTACTGTATTACTAATGAAAATGCTTATGAGAAGAACTAGAGGGTTATATCGTTCTAGAGTTTTTCGTTGCGGTCTTCCAAAGGACTCAAATCACGTGGTGACCATTTCTTTTGAAAACTTTTTTTCTAACTTTACGGCAGTGCAAGGTTGACATGTGACTATCCTATCAAACCGGTCATAGGAAGTGACAGCGAGAACGAATTGATTTGATAAATGTCCCAAAAAATCCGAGACTAACCTTCTCTCTCACATTCTACACTCAACATGAATTTCTCGTTTCTCAGTAATATCCTGTAGACAATACGATATTCAGAGTAGACCAATATCCTATCAATGCTCAATGCTTGCGATTCCCTTCGTGGCATCGAAGAGCAATTGATAATATTTGTCTCATACAATATCTTATGGACACCTACGTTCTAATAAATAAACATTTCCGTTCGCCTAACCCTGCTTTGCCGTAACCCGAGGGACGGAGATGTTCGTTATCACGCGTATGTGGATTCATACCGACGTCTACATGTGTATTGTAGCTTGTCTATGACCACTATATTTACCTCACTATTTGTTCTCACATACAAATGAAAAATGTTCAGTAGTAGAAACAGTGCTAAGGAAAAGACGCTGATGAAGATAGTGACGTTAGCCTCCATTATCAGCATTATCGTCCAAATTGCTTGCAAGAAGCACTGTGCGAACCATTTGCCAAATGCTTTCAATAAAAAAAAATCTTTATAGTTTTTGTCCACCAATTAGAATCTGCAGGACGTCCATTTAATTTCAGAGTAGAGATAGTATCGAGTTCTACATGTTTTCTGCTCTTCATTTTCTCACGCCTTCTACGAAATCTCATATGTAATTACTTGCTCTATCCTTGTAAAGACTATGATAGTAGCGAATGCAAACGATAAGTGGTAAAAGCTGAATTACGTATGACCAGTACAACTCTTTCTCCTTACTCTTCAACCCATTACTGAGTGATTTTCTTCCGATATATACAGAAAAACTCGATTGCATTTGAGCGTAATCAAATTTTGTGGAGAAAAACTTACCACCTACATGCAAGATTGATAGTTCGAAAGTCTAAAATTCTGTCACATTCGACCATTAATAAATTTTAACAAAGCTTCCGAACGTATATCGATTTAAATTCGTTTTGAGGTGATGATATGCGGTAATGAGATTGCTGTAAATGGTCACCCTTCTTATGATATCTTGTTTTTCAGTGCATCGCTATAAGTTTCCGAGCCGCTTGATTCAAGCTTTTCATCACTATGGTACAAGTGAATGTGGTAAGTGGATTTGACCACATCTGTTTTATCCTCCTTGCTTATAAGGATATAACATGTTTCAAGCCATGTCTAAATGCTTGCCTCTCTACTTAACACTAGATTTTCGTTAGCTTATAGAAATTCAAAGACGACTTGCCCGTATTAGGAGGGTAGGATGGTAAACAGATGGCGGTTGAATAGAGTAAAATCTAATGGACTCAGAAATTGAGAATTCAGGTGACTAGGAGACAAGTGACTAGTATAAAATCTAGTTGATATCATCAACCAAATAAGTAGATCGTCAATGGTGTTCTTTTGAGCATGACGCAGAAAATACGTTACAAATATGGCTCACAAATAGATTAAATCGCTGGTACGTGATAGGAGTAATTAAGGGAAAATCCTGTTGATGATGCATTAATTTCTTGACATAAGATTAAACAGCCACTTGGCTCACATGAGTTATTACCGAGCATGATATAAGAATATATTGAAAGTTTTATGTATATAAATATTTTCATTTATTTGTTTATTTATTTATTTACAAGTATTTGAAGGAAATTGTAATGAATTACTTGAATCTTCAGAGAAGGTATTGCAAGCAATATGACGAAAACAGTGAAAAATTATAGTTTCTATTTTGAGGTATCCATGGGTGCCAGTGGTATCCCTAAACCACAAAGTGTTCCAAAAATGGGCTGGTTCGTCTATATACTTTCATTTTCAGCAGTTATAGGTATGCCTTCTTTATATAACAAGTTGTTTACATTATTACCACATTCCAAGAGCTAGAATAAAATCGTCGAGGCAATAATAGAATAGAGGTATACGAAGACTTTTTGACTGTAAGCTCTCTCAAATGAGAAAATACTGAGAAAACTGCCCCTACGCTGGCTTCTTCGCTTTTCCCGAAAACTGTAAATAGCAGAATTTCATCGAGCTAAAAACGGCCTTCCAGTTTGATCATGGTGTCTCCAGTATTTGAACTATTCGTATTTTTCAACTTGAATAGACAGCGAAAAGAAACAACTGAAATAACGGCGACCATTTTTTCTCAGTTTTTCTTGTTACAGCAATTTCATTGTTACATTCATTCGGACTGCAATGATGTTTCATGATTCTAGATAATTCTGATTGATACAAAGCAATATAAGAGGGGTAATTTAGTTAGTTAACGAACTTGGCAGCAGAACATCATTATTGCAAAAAAAAACAACAATGACTAGGCGATTTGCTGATATGTTCCTATCCCCAGTACACAGATTATTTTAAGCCATAAACCTCTTTTCGAAAAATTTGCAAAAATCTTCAAGTTTGCAGAGAAAAAATTACAAAATAAGTGTTAACATACTTTATAATAAGCATTTTCGTGAACGAAAACTGAAGTTTTACGAACTGTCCTTTTTTGGAGTTTACGCAAGCACGGTAAATCTTTGAAAGAAATGGCCAACGATTTCGCCTTTTTCAGAGCCTAGACATACTGTATTATTTTTAACTAATCAGTCAATTATGTATCTCTATCAAAAACCTGTTCAAAAGTGAACCAAATGTCAATCTATTGAAGAAAACCCACTGTTTGACTCTTTATACAGAAAAGGCCACCGGTATGTTGCTTTGCACAATCAGTGGACCCTGCTCAAATTAAAAATGAATCAGAGTTAAGGTGTCGTTTTATTTGTGATAATCAGACACTCTCTTTTCCTATAGAGTCCCATATTTGGAATCCCTAATCTTACTTTATTTTAGCAGTTCAAGACGTTATAAATACAGATCCAAGAGTACTGAGTAATGTGAGAAATTCCCTACGCTAGGGCAGGTTGATCGCTTGTTTCCGGTTATCCGGAAACAAATGGAGAAACGCCCCCTCTCTCTAAACAAAGCTTTCCATTAGACTTTTGGTATTTATTCGAAAGTTTAAATCTCTGGCTAGTGCACTAAGTGGCCAATTTTTGAAAGAGTCTTTCTACACCGTTTCGGTAATAAGAACGTTTGTGTTTTACTCGCGCATTTTTCTCGCATGATAGAGCTCTTCATTTAGACAATTAGTAATCAATGATAGCGTGAGTTTCGAAGATTCCATTGTTGCGCTTAATAACTGGAAAGACCGTTCCACTGCATCATAGCGAGGAAAATAAGATTGATTTACATGTGTGGACATTTGCTTATCGGCTGGTCTTCGGGATGAGGGAAGGGGCAGTGGAACTGCTCACGGTTTTCGTCACGGCGATTGATCGATGGTGCTTAGGCGGCTCACATGTGAAGTGCGGCTTTTGTTATGTAATTAGGAATTGTTTCTTCGTTTCAAAGGAAACTCCAACTAAAACATATAACTTAGATACTATAAGATTTTCGCTACACGTCCATATGCTTTTCTTGCGCCCCAAGTAACAGTAAAAGCGAATGGTGACTGTGGAAAATCAGTTCAATTTGAGTTTTGCGGCATCATAAAAGGCTTTTTCCAAAAAACAGTCGCATAGCGCACTAGCCATAGATTTAAGCTTTAGAATTACCAACATTTTCATGAAACTTTTTTGTCCAGAGAAGGGGGCGATTTCTTCATTTGTTCACGGATAACCGAAAAGAACCGTTGATCTTTCTTGTTTGCAAAACACCCATGCCTAAGATCTCTAGTGTTTAGCAAAAAAATCGTGCACTCAACAGTGGAATATGGATCACGCGATAATCTCCATCCTCTTCGCCAAGTCCTTAATTTTCTTGTAAAGTCTACAACAGGTTCCTTTCCTCATACCTAGTTAATAGGCTAAATCATCCATCCTTTCACGTTTTTAGCCAGATATATTCAAGTTCGGAAGTTTTTGTTCTAGTGATTATGTATGTTAATAAAACGACTCCATTTATTGTCGTCTTGATGTTTGGTGAACAATGAGGCACCATTTCTCTCTAGAGCTTGGCCATATTCGTTCCCTCGCCTATCGCTTCATCTTTTGGATAACGATATCCGACAAAGTAAATATGCTACAGCTGCAGACCATTGTCTTCTAGTATTGCCTAATTCAATTTTTGCTTGTGCACCTTCTCATTATTCTCTACAGTGGACGAGTAGAATCATGAAATTTACTGTAATGCTACTTTATACGTTCATAATGGATCTTCATGCAATCGGTAGAGATACACTGATCTCTTATGACTCCTACGTACTTCTGCTTTAGATGGAACGAAGACTTTTCAAATTTCAAAAAGACATCACTTTTTAGCCATCTTCGTCTTGAATCTTCGGCATAATAAGGCTAACGATCTAAGAATTTGATAGAATCATGTAACTTAACGTGAAGACTACACATACATGAAACCTCTTCTAAGTAATCCAGTAATTTGATAACATTTTTGTTCATTGTAGCTCATTTACCAGTTGGGCTTCGAGGTGCGAGAGGAAATAATTCAAACCTCTAACATTAAGGTAGAGAAATACAACAAGTTTCAATGTTTTAACTTAGTGCGGTAAAATAAAAATTATTGATTAGAAATGTTATGGGCGTTTTGTTGTATTGTGAAAGTAGGAATTTAGGTGGATTTCTTTTCGGATACGATACAGGAATAGTATCAGCTGCCATGCTATTCGTACCAGAGAACAGCGGAATGAAGCCAATGGAATATATCTGGCAAGAAATAATCGTCAGTGTGACTCCTGGTATGTGATTACATAAAACTGCAACAGAAATCTTCCAATTCTTTATTACTGCTTTCCTTCAACTTTTCAATTGATTCAATGAATCCTTCTACGTAAGTTATAGCACACTTCGTTCATTAACTTGACAGTCAACTTTTTCTCTCCTACTAACTTAACGGCAATAGATTTGGGAGCTACGTTCTCATGCATTGATACAAAGTCATACGTTGCAGTTTCACAACTAAAATATCATGTGCGCTGAACAGTTAGTTCATTAAACCGTTATTCCCTCCATAGTGAAATCATCATGGGAATCTGGACAATCATGAAACTTTCATAACAATGAATGTTAGCAAATTCGCGAAGAACGACTTCCCAAGCAATTTTACTTATGCAGTCGCCCATGATATGCAAAGCTGTGATTTCTGAATCATTTCACATACCAGACAAGGTTTATTCTGCTGTGTAAATTCAAAAATACAGTTAAACGTTGCTGGACAACATCAGATAGTGCGGTTACGGTGGGGAAGCTCACGTGAAGGAAACCTACAATAAAGCGAAAGAAACCTACAATAGAGCTTCTATTGTTGTTGTTTTTCAATTCCAGGCTTTGCCGCTGTGGGAGCGGTGCTGTCCGCTAGTGGATCTGATCGTTTCGGTAGGAAAAATGTCATAATTGCCGCATCAATAGTATTCACTGTTGGAGCTGTTATTTGTGGAATCGCATGGACAAAGCCCATTCTCGCCTTTGGGAGAGTTTTGCTCGGTATTGCTATCGGTGAGATCATGACGTCACAATTAGCTTTCCACCATTATCGGAGTGTTTATTCTGGAACAAAAAAACACTAAACTAGAAACTCGTCGATGTCATTACCGTACGACATATTTCCTTCATACTACACTATTGTAGGTTTTGCTTCGATGATCGTACCTGTTTATGTTAGCGAAGTATCACCGTCACATATTCGTGGACGTATGGTGACCGGCTTCCAGTTGATGATTACTCTTGGCTTAGTTGTCGCAAACATATTCGGAGGAGCTTTCAGCTATATAGATCCTTATAACATTGGATGGCGGTCGGTTACAGTCCTGTTCTTCTTCATTATCCTTTTTTCTATCGATACTGTCCGTCTTTCCTTATCATACAGAACAAATAGTTGTGAAAAACCAGTTCTTCTATAGTTTCATGACTATTTTTAGACTGATGTTTGGATTTGCTGCGATTCCGGCTGTCATACAATTCATATGCTTTTTATTCCTACCGGAGAGCCCACGATGGTTATTTGAGCACGGTTTGAAAGAAGAAACCGAAGCGGTAATCATAAATTATGCACTTCCTTGAATTCTTCTATAGTGATAGCCAGCTTGCCTATCCTATATGTTCCATGAAGGTTCTGAAAAAAGTTTACAATGGAAACAACGAATGGGTTCAATACGAAATTGCTGAGATCAGTCAAGCTCATAAACTAGAATCAATGTCAAAAGGAGAACATGCAGGTAGGTTTTTGAAACTTATGAACATTTCGTCTCAGCCGAGTTTTCTTTTGGTTTGCTCCAAAAGTGAATTATATGATGGAACTAAAAAGAAAATTTTCTCAATTTTCTATTTCATTATCTGCTACTAATACAAAGCAGAGTTTAATTGTTTGAACCGAATAGGTCCAGACTAGATATTGTCACCACCATGCTAGCCCTAAGCGGTGACAACTTTATAATTGAGACGGCTTATTGAAACGCGAAACAATGTTACTGGTCGGATGCCTGCATAATACCACTTATTTTTATTGTTTTTGGTGAAGGGGTAGTCGTGAGTTGCTTACAAGGCCAATCCATTCTCATTTACTGATAATCTGAATGAAGTCATCGTAAATAGACCTACGTGATCCCATTGGGAATGTACACTGTAATCCAATGGCTAGGAATACAGGGTGTCGCAAATCCTTAAAAATATGGAAATTTGGCGTTCACCTTTTTTTGGTGATACATCTAACTCCGCTGTAAAGATAATCGAATGCTTATTTGGAATGCTCAATCAAACGTTGTAGCTAACCATTGCCAGTACCGCTTCACTCCCGAACAAGAATGGCGCTAGTTTGTTTATCATGAAGTGATGAAGGTTCTGATGAACTTTCACGGGATTGAACTAGAGACTATGCATGTGTTCCAAAACTCTCTGGGCTATTGTCCCTCACGACTATTAGTACGCTACAGATACCTTTTTAGCTGTTATAAAGTGTTTTCGCTGGAAAATTTCTTCTCTAATCATTTTATTATAGATGGCGGTTCGATACTGTGGCGAATCGTACGTACACCTCATGTCCGCAAGGCGCTTTTCATTGGCAGTGCTATACAAGCATTTCAGCAATTATCTGGAATCAATACCGTCATGTAAGTATTTAATTTCCACTTTTTCCACAAAAATAATCATAATTGAAAGAGCAGCAATAATAAATATGTAAAAAATATAGGTGTAATCAATCTTTTTCAGTCATGTCAACTACAAATATTTATGATCGTACAAGATCAAGCATGTCCTTTTGTAGTTCTATATGGAGTTTTCAACTTTCTTCAAAATGTAGGATTGAGCGAAACTGAATAGCGAAAAAGTAGATAAATAAAAAGAAACTTTCTCAGGTACTATACGGGTAAAATTATTCAGTCATCCGGAGTTACGGACCCGCATATAACGATCTGGATTACCGTAGGAACAGCAGGTATGGAATTTTTTTTGCTTTTCTACGATGAGTGCAAATTTCGCTAGAAATCATGGATCGATATTGCTTTTTAGGTGTAAATTTCTTGGGCACGTTTGTTCCGATGGCGCTTATTGAGCGCATGGGACGTCGAGTTTTATTTATGATCTCAGTAATCTGCGTTATTCTGACACTTCTTGCAATGGGCGTCGCCTTCGTTCTCATCAACAGAGTGAGTACAGCTATTCTTCGTCAGAAAAATTTTAATCAAATTTCCCGAAGCAACCACACACGGCATTCTTCGGGAGAACCTCGTTTCGACTTTCTTTGAGTTCTTAAACTATTAGATTACCCAATTTTCTGCTCAAGAAGAGATAACCTCAATTTGTTCCCATTTTTCAACGCTGTTGTTTTCAAAAGCAAATATCAATCTAATGGGTTTAGCTAACCTTTGATCTTTTCTTTCAAATTCGACTTATTGGATCTATGAAAGGATGAAATAATATTTAGTATATATTGGTACCTAAGATTCTGAATTATTTTGCCATTTTTGAAATTCTACATTTTATTATTTCCATCACTCCCGTGACTTTATCGCTTATTGAGCATCAACGTTAAGCTTTTATTCCTCTAGAGAAATCATTTTTTTTACTGCACCATCGAACTCCCCCCCCCCCCCCCCCCCCCCCCCCCAATGTGTCTTTTTCTTTATCTCATTTTGAATCACTCGGTAGCTATGAGCATTCACCTGTCAGTTGGTTCTACATAGATAGAGTAGCACATTTGGCGTAAACCCCTAGTTAGGCTTAAGCTTTAAAGAAAATCACGTCCTATCCTTTTATCTACTCTATAATTTTTTTTAGCAGCGGGGTCAAAAGTAACCAAAAGAGTGCTGAGATACGATCACTAGGCACTGTGACGCATCCGAAGCAGCGATCACTTGTCCCCTATTAACCTGAAGTGACACGAATGCATAAAAATGGGACTGAGAGACAAGCAGAGTGAGGGACATGATGGTGCAGTGGATAGCACGTGGACCACCACAAAGGGCAATTGCCGGTTCAAAGCCACATAATGTTCCAAGTCTAGCCATATCTCAGGACCCCTGTGGTTGTGTCTCACACCGTACAGTGCTGCCATCAAAATAAGAGTCAAATAGCAAGTAAAGTCAGAAATAGGACTCATACTTTTCCTTCACATGTTTTACCTTACAGTACAATGAATCAACTAGAGAAATTTGTAGTCTTTTTGAATGTGTGATTAGTCGCATTCAAAAGATTCTTTGGATATTCCCTGCAGTAAAGGAGCGCAATCTCAAAACTCTTTGAAAAACATTCTCATTTCATTGATTTATTCTAGGAATCGGCAGTCGCTTTACGTGACCAATCATTTGTCAACCAATCATATCCTAATAGTATCCAGAGTCTATGTGAGCAGTACAGGTTAGTCATGTGGAAGATTTCCCATATGTTAAAGAACTTTGTAGATCAAATGAATGTACATTTACAAAAATATTGCATGGGCAGCAATATATAGTAATGTTACGTAGTCATTTGTAGTGAGTAATGTATAACATGCTGTGTAATGCATACAGAAATGTACCGTATCTATCTGTTTTCAATTAATATGTACTTGGGCGAAAACTGAATTCAGAAGTGAACTCGAATAGGAAAAAAATTAGTTTTTAAGGATTTTTACAGCCTTTTCGAGCTTGGTACGTCAGAGCCATACCTCCGCTCGGCAGTGGGACACATCCCTCACTGAACTCTATTTTGTAACATGGATGGGGAGGCGTTACTTATGGTGATAGCACGTGATATTGTGTTGTCATAATTATTTTCAGTCGATGGACTGCGGCTGGTAGTGAATACAGCTATGGGGCATAAGATTGTGACGTACCAACTTCGAAAAAGCTCTAAACATCCTCACGGACTATATTGAATGTTTAAAGCGAGCTTAAAAAACAATTGATGAGGTAGATTTCTGCATATTTACTAGAAGAATTAGTTTCTTTTCCTTTCAGTAACTGTGACTTCTGCGTAACTAACGAAGCTTGTGGTTTCTGTGAAATAAAAGGATTAAAATCAGGTATTCAAATGGAAATATTTTCACCCTTTTATCGTTTTTCATTGAGGGGGGGGGGGGGGGGAATAATCCTTTTCTATACTAATAGCTTTCAATAGTTTATACATTCAGTACTTGATTGAATTGAAATTGACTGAAATTGAAGGTTATTGTCTTGCGAAATATGATGACGATTCTTTGGTGTCGGCTGTAGGACCATGTAGATCTCTTGAACAGATCGGTAAGCCAAACGTCGTTCTGCGTTACTTTTTTCCTACTTTCAATGCTTTATTTTATAACCTAATGGAAAAGAATTGCTGAAATAAAACGTGTAACATTTCTGTATCATCGTGTTGAAGGAACAACCTACGAATGGGACCGAAATTCCTGCCAAACCAGTTTGACAGTAATGCCAATTATCATCATGGTTCTCTATTTACTGTCATTTTCAATCGGTAAGATATCACACACCGGTTAAGTTTTTCGACATAGATGAACTCCCTCTAGGAAGAAACCGTATGATACCAACTATCGATGACCTCTTAAACTCATTTAGTGAAAATATTCTTATTTTTGGATTACTCCTCATGAATTTAGCTCAATATCCTTTCAATTTTTTTGTAGCACATTGTCCATCAAACGGCTACACCTTACCCTGCCCGTTACACAATCAGATAAATAACTTACATTAGCAGTACCTTTAAATTTGAAAGGTACACCATCTACAGATTTTAGACAAATATTTGGCCATTCTAAAAAACAATTGGAAAAATCACGCAAATATTGCTCACCATGTTACATAACGTACCGAATAAAACACATAAGAAATTCTTAATCATTTCTTTCGTGATCAACTGGGAGTGTCAAAATGCATTTCAGTTGTTTTAGCTCAAGAATTATAACATTTTTCCATAAACTCTTTTCAGCTTTTCTCCTCAAAGTGCTTCTATAGTTCTATGAAATTTTGTTACCCAATTACGTATGAGAATCCGTGATCTAAGTTCTTTTTACTGATTTGTCGTTATAATAATCCTTACAACTGTAATTTTACAATCGTCTCCCTTTCGAATATATTCAGTGTTTCTTGCCTATCACTAGTTATACTTTTTTCGCATTCACCTCTTCTCTTCATTCTTTCCTGAAATTTTGATCAACATGTGTTCATCTCAACTTGTTTTCAGGATACGCTCCTTTGCCATGGGTGATGAACGCTGAATTCTATCCGCTATGGGCAAGGAGTACATGTGTATCAATTACAACTGCTTGTAACTGGACATTCAATCTGATTATCTCTCTTACGTTCTTGTCACTCAGTCAAGCGATAACGAAATTCGGTATTGCTAATTTTCCTTTTGATTTTTATCCTAGGTCAAAATTCTCTCATCGATTACAATTGAATGGTGTAATCGATTAACTGAAGGCATAAATCCTTTCACTCATATAAAGAGTTTAGTGCCATAGCTTTTCAGACCTTTCACGCCTATGAGTTCAAATTCAATGCATAGGTCAACTAGCTGGTGAGGCGGGAATTGCATTCTAGCGTTCCTTTTTGACAAACGAACCAGGAATGTCAAAGCCGGATATAGAACAATAATTTCAAAAACTAGTTCGTCGCTCCTTCACTGACGATTAGTTGTCAAATAAATATTCAATTCGATACACATAAGGAGCGCGCTCAATAACGGACCCCAATGAAGGGCTAGAACGTTGTGCTTGGCTGGGGCGCATTGCACGAAAAACCACATCCACTATTTTAGGCTTTTCTCTTTTTTTCTTGTTTTTTTATCACTTTCCACATCTTTTGAAGATTTTACAATTTTCAGGCACGTTTTTCCTCTATGCCGGTCTGACAACTATCGCATTGATTTTCATCTACATTTTCGTACCTGAAACAAAAGGTTATTCGATTGATGAAGTGGAAATGTTGTTCATGACAAAGGATCAACGAGAACATGCTCTCATGAAACATGAAAAAACTACAAAAAAAGGGGATAAAAATATCTCGGTGATTCAACTTACGTAATATTATCTAATTCCCTTTGTAATAATTGTAAATTATGAGTGCGTATGTAAATATTGCTGCAATAAAATTTTAAACTCAAGAAAATCCACACTCAAGAACACATAAGGAAGTTGGGACCTTGTTAGAATTTAGCCCGAAGTGGCGCAGTGGTTATACTTGCCGTGCAACACACACTTTATCTCTGGTTTCATTCCACGATTTCGGTTGAAGCCATCCAAAATGTTACGAATGGAATTCAATGCACGGATACTAAGGGTGGGATTTGATCAAAGCAAAACACTTTGTCGCTCACGCGATTTCTGATAACTGAGTATGGTCTGCTTAATGAACGTAGTATGTAAATGGATAAAATGTCAGTTACAGGTGAAACTAAGCATTGGTTACAGGTAGACTATTATCTCTTCAGCAAATTGAATTTGGCAGGAATGATACCACAGCTTCAGTTGTTAACCTCGATGCTAAGATAGGCTGGATGGTAAACGTCCAGTTGCTTGTATAATACGATTTCTAAGATACTTTGCACCGGCAAAATCAACTTTCACAGTAAGTACAAAGTGGAGGAGCTCATCTGAATGTTTAGAGTGCAACCGTTAATTTCGTCAAAATCAAATTTCCTCATTTGAAGTGCTGGAGTTTATAGCGACAGCTCCTTAAGCTGGAAGTTTAACGGAATGAAAGCTGCGCCAGAAGAAAGGTGAGCGGTCAAAGAGATGGACAGCTAGGTCGTCTCATTGTCCTTCTTTCTAGGTAATTTTCTTGAGAGTTAACATAACGCTCCTCTGACGACCAGCTGTGGCTACGTAACTATCCAATGCCATAAGTGCTGATTTTAAGTCTTCAACAGCTTGCCTAGACCATACTCAAGAACCATAAATAGATTATCTAGCGAACTATGATTTTTTGGAGCTTGCTCGAGGCTCATGAACCTTCTTCTCAAGTGTAGATTGAAATTTTGGCAATTTCTCCACTATCACAGCCTAAGCGTACTATTCCCTATAACATGTAGTTATTAAGTCAATATTTCTTAATCCAGAAAAAAACTTATTGCAAATTAAATTCATGTACATGCCTACTAGAGGAAGCCGTCATTTAACGAAGGCGCTGTATATCACCTGTACCACCTGCCGCCCCATTGATCGTCGAGTGACTCGAGCAGATACCAGCAACACATCTTTTTTCCCTATTGCGTGCAAGAGTAGCCCAGTGGGTTCTCCTTGCTTTAGAGATTCGCTGAGCATCATATCTTTCTTCTATAGCTTTCGTGGAGAAATCGGACCAACGGGTAGGTGGTCTTCCTATGAAGCGCCTGATGTCCCGAGGAATCCAGTCGGTAACGGCTCTCGCCCATCGGTTGCCGTTGAAGCGCACCACGTGACCGGCCCATCTTATTTTCGATATTCTGGCGTGTAGAACGGCGTCTCTATTTTTCGATCGTTGACGTAGGTCGGAACTTCGGCTCCGTTCTCTGATTTACGAGATACGGGATACTCCTAGCATCAACCTTTCGACTGCGCGTTCGATAACACCAAGTGCTCTTTCATCCTGCTTACATAGCGACCAGGTTTCTGCTGCACAAGTTAGGGCAGGGATAACCGTCGAATCGAAAAGATGGGCGCAGATTCGGACGTTCATTGTCTTTTTCACTACTTTGTCGATGCTCTTAAACGTTCCCCAAGCCGCTCGTTTCCTCTGCTCAACTCTAGAGTTAGGTAGTTCATCATGTTGATTTCACGACCTAGATAAACTTAGCTGGAGCATTCGGAGATTGTCGTTCCATTGAGCGTAAATGGGGCATTCAAAACCCATTCGTCCTCATGAGCATCATTTCCGTTAGACTCAGTTGAAGACCATTTTTTTCACAGGCGTTATCGAAAGCGGTTAACATTCGTTCCGCTTGGCTGATGTTTGGTGTTATGAGGACGATATCATCAGCAAAGCAAAGGCGGTTTAATTGTTGACCGTCAATTTTCACTCCCAAATCGTCCCATTCTAATGTTCGCATGACGCTTTGTAAGGTGGCAGTGAATAGTTTTGGCGATATTGTATCGCCTTGTCGAACCTCTCTTCTTACGTCAATGGTGATATTGTTGTAGAATGGAGATATTCTGGTCGTGAAATCTTTATAGAGCTCACGAAGGATCATTATGTACCGAGTAAGGAGGCCTTGGTTATCCAGAGCCTCTATAACCGCTTCTGTTTCCACTGAATCAATGGCTTTCTTCAGATCGATGAAAGTGAGACAGAGTGGTTGCTTGCACACTCGTGAACCTTCAGTGAGTCTTGTAATCGTGTGAATGTGGTCTATGGTGCTAAATCCTTTTCGGAACCCTGCTTGTTCGCATGGCTGTCCTTCGTCCAGTGTTCTGTCATTCCTGTTTAGGATGACTCGAGTAAAGAGTTCATATACAATGGACAGCAAGCAGATTGGGCGATAATTGCCTATGTCGTGAAGGTCTCCCTTTTCGAACAACAATACGGTCTTGCTGGTTTTCCATTGAATAGGAACCTTGCATTCTGACAGGTAACGAGTGAACAGCCGAGCAGGGTGTTGATGAGAACTGGCGGCAGGTTATTCAGGTGTTCTGGTCTAATCCTGTCTGAACCGGGTGTTGTTCTGCTCTTCACCTACGATATAGGATGTCGGATTTTGGAAGGGAGGACCGCTGGAGTGACATATTCGTCCTCTTTCAATTTATATGACGGTAAGAGGACATGGCTATCGAAGAGATCCGGGTAGTACTGGTGGATGAATTTCTCCTAACCCTTCTCGAAGATGTTAGTGTCCCGTCAGGGTATCGGAGTGCAATGATCTTGGTCTTATAGTTGGCAAAGCCTCGCTTGGGAATGCTCTTCCCAGCTTCTGCAGCTTCTGCCGTAACTGCTGCTCTTCTCTCTTTGAGGTCTTCTTTTATCGCTTCTCTGCAGAGTTTCGCAAGTTCGGCCGTAAGGTGGTTGCCTGTAGCTCGTGCAATTCCACCACATATGTCTATAGTGCTTTCGTCTGATAACATAATTACATTGAAAAAGCTCAAATTTTTGATGAAAACCCTAGCACCACATTGGTGGTTGACTTCTGATTCAATTTCGTAGTTTCATTTCGCAAAAACCGAAGAGAATATTCAATCATCCAATTGCAAGCTTTGGAACTGTTTCTCAGAAGTCCCGTTTTTAATCCGTTTTTTTCTCTTTTCCTTCTATTATCAAGGAAAAAACATAGGTGGAACTAAGTAATCAAACAAGGGAGAATGAGGAAAATGTGATTAAGAATTTTTAGTAGAGAGAATAATTTAAGATCAAATATTGTTTTATTGAAATGCTTATAGGCGAGATAAGCTATCATACACAGGAACATTTTGCAATAGCTCAGTTTATATGAAAATAATTTTGATTGAATCATACGACTGTACGATTATAATAAATTTTGCTTTCAATTTCTTCTTTTTCATTACAGGACGCGATATGAAATGCATTCTACAATAATTCTGTAATACGCGCAAACTCCAAAACGAAACTGGCCTTCTTGCATGTGATGTTCTTTGAACGAGTGCCTCCTAATCACTACATACGTCAAGATCCTTGCTCTGCTTTCTTTTTTTCAATTGAAGTGCATTAATCTACAAAAATCTTTAGTTCACCGCCTTTATATCGCTGCTGATGTGGTAAAGGTATTTGTCCAAGAATATTGAGTCATATTAAAAATTTGGTAGAAAACTGGTAGGAAGTTCAACCTTTTCTCACCTTTTCCGAAGACTACCGCGATTCTTGTTTTGCTACCACTATTTTTCGATACGAAGTCTCGGAGCTATTAGCAGTCGACAGTCAGTTCCTGTCCAAGGTTCGATGTTTTGCAAATCATTCAGCAACCATTTATATATGGTTTCAAAATCATTATATTGTTTCAAGGTGTTGAAGTCAAGATTTGTTGTAGATTATATATATATATATATATTTATATATATATATATATATATATATATATATATATATATGCAATTACGATTATATGTGCAACAGTCGAAGTCTAAGGACCACATCGACACATTGACAAGGCTCATTGAAGCTGTACACGAGTACAAAAACACTGCTTTGTCTCATTTTCATCGAATCAAGGACGGCTTTTGATTGGGTAGAAGCACAGTTATACAAGCTCTGGACGACGAGCCGATAACGTTCTTACTTGGTGCATAAGAATTCTTCTTGAGTCAGAAGAGTATGATCGTAAAATGCGTTTATGTGGTTGCGACTATGATGGTCTTATAGATTGCCTATCGTAGAAAAAGTCACATGATGGTTCTCGGCAATTTTTGTTCGCAACTTTTTAATATTTCAATTTGTTCTACTAACGGTCTAAACCATGGAGTAACTGTCTCTCTGAACTGGTATACCTCAACTATCATATCTTGATTGAGAAGAAAAGAAAAGATAGAGTATATACCTCGGTTTGTTTACTGAGTAACACATTTTCCTACGAAAGAATAAGCAAGGGTACAAAGCAAAGCGCTCCTAATTTCACTTTGATGGCCACTAATCTTATGATTATATTTCACATCGTATCTTGTAATAAAAAGGATTAGAGAGCAAATAAGTAGAAAATATTGATATGCATTTCACCGCTTTTTTATAGACCTTGAGGAATCAGCAGAACTAAGAGAGTGTGCTTTTGAAGAGGCCCGGGAGAGGAAACAGGAGCCTGTCTAGCACTTAGACCAACAGTTGGCACATAAAATCCTATCATAATCAGACTACAAAATATTGCATCTCATTTTGAGCAGTCAAATAAATTCATTGAAAATATTTTGACGCAAACTTACCTAGTACGACTCATTCTTACAGCAAAAACTTAAGCCTGCTTACCACCGTTTTCAATAGATTGATTTTGATCTCGAAAGAGGCTGGCCATAGAAATTTGGCATAAAAGTGGTAAAATAAAGATATACACTTTGTTTTACGAATAGGTACTTTAGTTTATAAGCAAATATGTTCTTATTAACTATTTAATCCAACTATCCACCTATTTGGGGTAGAAGACCTCCTAAACGACGAGCAGACGTGTTTACGGCTAACGTCAACCATCTGTATCCTCAGATGGCAACGAGTTTGGAATCAAAGAATGGGCCTCGCATACGTCACCATGCTTGGAACAGATCACTACATTTGCGTGAGGTAAGTATTAAAGAGTGCCTCCAATTATATTCCAAAATATCGCGCCGTGATAAATTAGATAGTCCTCATCCGTAGCTTTGGACTTAAAACTGTATTACGTTAGTGAAAAAAAAAGTATTTCATGTATTTCTGAAATGCTCAGTTTGATATTAGAATACATTCTTGAACAATGCTATAGGTCATTTTGATGCGCACTCTATGCCTTGTCGCTAATGAAGTATTATCTGCTGTTTTTTCTATATTTTGATACTTTCCGTTGGCAGTTCGGGATGAAAAAGCGAGCTCCTTCGATGAAAGAACATTTCATAAGAGTGTTAGATCGTTCGAAAGCTCAAGAATCTGGCTACAGCGACGAATAACCGCTTCTTGAAAAAACATTTTTTACGACACTCCAGGAAAAGGAAAACATTTGTGTTTCGCACGCTCATAATTTTTGCTGAACAGATCATTCTTCAGAGTGTTCATTGAATATTCTAAGATTCAACGAATCCAACGCTCTGTTTACTTCCTAGAAAGACTACGAGCAGGAGGGGAGGGGCGGAGCGCGAAAGGCCCGCGCCTTCAACACGGTTATCGATCTAAGGCGCTTTGGCGAGTCACATGTGAAAAGCGATTTTTGAAATCAATTAGGAATTGCCTCCCTGCTCTATAAGAAGCTCCAGTTAAAAAGTGTGACTCTGATACTACAAGATTCTCTCAACACGTTCATAGCTTTTCGTGCTCCCAGCAATTTAATAGTAAAATTGCGTGATTGATGTAAAATATAATTTTATTTTAAATTTTGCAGCATTATATTAGGACCTTTTTGAAAAAACGGCGGCGTGTAGCGCTAGCTTAAGATTCAAGCGTACAAATGATTACTATCACTCTTTATGAAAAGTTTTTGTTCAATATCGGAGATAAGCTTGAAATTGTGCTACCAAACGGAAAAGACCCCATATTTCTTTTGAGCTGAGAAACCATGTTAGTTTGTTCTAATCGTGCAGAAATAATTGCGGTTGCTGATCGTTAGTTCATAATGGGTCGTAAAGCAGCAGAGACGCCTTGTAGAATCAGCAGCGCACTTAGAGTAGAAAATACTAACGAACGTACAGTGCAGTGATAGTTTAAGAAGTTTCGTTAAGGAGATTCATTTCAACAGCGCATTAGCCGAATTATTTTTGCACCACCCTTATAGGAAGTCATAGAAAAAACAGTCATCGTATTTGGTCGTCTTAAGACACGAGGTGCTGTAAAAATATTGATCGTCGATTATCTGCTATCATCGACATTTGATGTAAGTTACAGAAGTAATAACGGCATCAGCACGACTTAAGCGGCAAATACTTTTGCAGCAATGCATTACTTAGCTTAAATTACTAATCTAGTTGAGCACTATCGGTTGAGCACATGTCAGAATTTTCAGAATTTGGAGACTAAAACTTTTAAGACAAAAATGCACCCATTGATTAGGATCCATCTCCTGCGATATTTGATCAGATCACGTCAAAAGACTGATCGATCCGACGGGCAAGCACAGTGGTGCACTACCTTATTTCCTTCCCTTTTCGATGGAAAAAATCATTCATTTCTCCTAGGGAAATATTTCGTGTGATGAACTTCTATAGCATTGCGAAAAATTTGTTGCGACATAGTGGTTCAACATAGTGTGTTCATGCAGAGCAACGAAGATAAACATACTCAACAAAATGTGGGCCGTTCAAAACTTCACTTGGATCACAAGCTGCTCATTCAGAATGTTTTCGAGATATTATTTGGATAACAAACTGGGTCTTCCATCAAATTATTTAGATAACACACTGGATTTTCCGCTATTTTTCAATGGATTTGCTTAACAGAGCAGACTATCTTGGAAAACAGTCATTCCTCTCAATTTTTATTCACTTCGTGCTCACTAGGATTTTTTGTAGTTTTTAAAGTATTTTTGTTTGACTCAAATTCAAGTATCCGTAAGAAAAAAAGCTATATTGTTTGAGAGTAGTTGCTTTTGTCTGGAGAGTGAAGTTGAAATATTTTTCTGTCTATCAACAGGACTTACACATACTCACCTAGAAATGAGGCCATTATAAACATAAGGCAGTCGTTGACGCATATAAAGCGATATTTATTAATAGAATTTTTCTCTTATTCACAAAGACGTCATTCCGGGACAGCAACATAGTGCTGACAGGCAGAAGAGCAGAAACAATATCCATGGCTCTCAGACGGAATATCAGGAGTCTAGATCAAATCCTTCACTGCGTAGGTAGTCAAGAACCACAAATTTTGTACCACTCATCGACTCCAGCTAATAGGTTGGGACGAGAAAATGCTTGCAACTTTTTTGAGTGTCGGACAGTTTTTGTGTTTTTGGGCTTATTTGAAGGCCCGTCTTCTCCAGCGTTGATGGGTATATAATTTATCTACTTATTTCAGGATGGAGTTAACAAGCAAGCAAATTAGGTTGTTGATGATGCACGAATGACTGTTGGGTTCAAATGCAACGGTGGCAAGTGAACGCATCAATCTGGCTTGGCTCGAAGACACAGTTGGCAGTGCAGGTGGTTCACAAAGTGCTTGAATTTGAGGACGAGTACATAGACTGTTGGTTTTGCCTTTGTTCGAGTGTGGCTGGTGCATATATAAATGTTTTACGAGCATATTCTCAGAGCTATTCCCCAACCTATTAGTTTACACAGTATGGTGGCGTTGTGTAGCGCGCTGTGTCAGACACAAGACAGTGCTCGATCAGCTATCGGTGGATAGGCAAAAGTGATATACAGTCGAAAGGGAATCTTAACGGGTAATGCTGATGGCCTGCGTCCTTTCAGTGAATGAGCTCAATGGCCTGTTTCAGTTTTCCACACGGAGACGGAGATGCCGTTAGCGACCATTTGATGATAATTGACGAGAGTACAAAAAAAATTGGAACAATGTTTCTATCACAAAACAATATACCATAAAGTGAGACTTTATCATAATCGGTGATCATTCACAACCACTTGGGAACAAGGCATTTTTTGGAGACCAGATGTCATTCAGCTTATATTTCGACCAATTTGTCATCTTACATTGTTTTTTGAAATGGCTTTCTCAGTGTGCTATTAGCAGCGGAAATAAAACAGATCCACACTCGGCGCATTCGGCGTATTATTTTGCTGAACAGAGCATTTCCTTCACACTTTCAGTATTTATTCGATAACTTTAATCACGATGATTTCAATAACCGTTGCTTCCAAAAATGCTTTTTTAGAATGCTGTAGAAGGAAAATCAGACCATTTGTCATGCTCGTAGTCACGCTTTTCGTGACGGTTTGATTGATACAGCGAGACTCACTGGTGGTGCTCGAGTTTTGTTATTTGATTTAGGGTTTTTTCTCCGCTTAAAAAGCTCTGGATGAAACGTATCACTCTAGTGCTCTTCCAGCATTTCTTTTACACGCTCATACGCTTTTCGTGCATAGACTTATGCTTTAGCTAAGGCTTAGCAGAGGGGCAGTATAAAACGAAAATAAAAATTATTTGGCAGTACAAAACGAAAAAAAAGCCTAAGCCAGTAGAACAATGAAAAAAAGTCTATTCTTCAACTGCAACACGAAAAGCCTTGAACTCTCTACGAAACGGAGGAAAGTTCTCAAATAATTGACGAAACTCGACGTGAAATGCGCGCTGCACATGAAATTCAATTCCATTTTAACTGCTACAGCGCAGTAAGAGGGCCTTATCAATTTCGAAGTCTCTTAGATTTGAGCTTTCCAATACTTAGTGTAAGTCTAGCGAAGAATTCTTCGTAATAAAGACCGCCTTTAGATAAAAAAGATGACCGATAAAGGAAAAGTACCGACGTCGTTTAGCTTTTTACTTATATTGTACGCGTCTTATGTATTTCACTGCTTTGGAATATCAATGAGCCACGTTGTTTCTTCAAAATCCTCTCTACAAGAATTCATGACAACTCTGATGCACAAATTCTAAAAAGGGATTCACCTAGCTGTGGAACAGGCACGCTACTCTCCAATTTTAGAGCTTGATTCGATTTTTATTTAGATGACAGTAAAGAATGTAGTTTTACAATAGTCATCTGTTAATTCCGCGTTTAATACATACACAAACACATAATGATATCGAACTGAAGACTCTATCTCGATAATATTTACAAGTGTATTGCAGTTCACACTTATCATAACGAAGAAAGATCGTCAACTTAGTTGAAGTACAGTAATATTTTGCTCCCGTTTATTTGCGGTTTCTTCATGCTTCATAAGAACAAATTGTTGCTGTTCTTTTGTCATGAACAATATTTCCACTTCATCTATAGAATAACCTTTTGTTTCAGGTACGAAAATATAGATGAAAATAAGTGCGACCATCGTCAGACCAGCATAGAGGAAAAACGTACCTGAATATTGAAAAATTGTCGATAATTATTGAAAAATGCTCAAAATGATGTGGGGGTGAATTTTTATGACAGGCTTGAAACATTACATATAAGCCTCTATGTGAAATAGCTTCAATATGAGGCAAAGGCACTAAATATAATAAGAAACAACCTATTCACGACCTTGAGATAAAAGTGAGGCCAGGTCGATCCTCAGTGGCCCCTTGTTTGGTACTGATGATCTACAGACACAATGGTATAGGCAGAGTAGAGAAGGGCAGAGCGAGTGCTTGGGCGGTGGCTAACGCGTGTTGCCCCGAAAAGGTTAGTCGTGGTTCGGGCCCGTGATATACAGCGGGTTCCCGGCACTGCTCCTCTGCCAATGTTATTGTGAATCTATTTTACATTGGTATTTGCTGTGGGGTTCATCGACTGACAGTGGGTAGCAAAAAATCTTCTCTAGCTTTTTTATGTAGGTTGGAGATAATAAATGGTATGAAAGCTTGAAGGTAAAGCAAAATGGATTATAGTGACTGAGATAAATTCAACTTAAAATAGGTAGCGTAAAAAATTAGCTGTACCAAATTTTGTTATTGATTGACTGAGTGATAAGAATGTGAGGGAGATAATCAGATTGAATGACCAGTTACAGGCAGTTGTGATTGATACACATGTACTTCTGGCCCACAGCGGGTAGAATTCGGCGTTCACCACCCATGGTAAAGGAGCGTATCCTGGAAAAAAAATGAGTGAGCATATGATGATATAAGTCTCAGCACAGAATACAGAGAAAAAGTTATGTAGGGAAAAGTCCAATCAGTGACTAGCAAAAGATACCCATATATATTCGGAAAGGGAGGTGCTCGAAGAAGGGCAGTAATAATGATTACCATAGCAACAAGCCATTAAGTATAGCTTACTTTACATAATTTCGTGAGTACAAGGTATGAACGATTGCACGATAGGTAAAAAAATTTGATGCTGTTAGATCTTCTCATAAATTTTGGCATGATAACAGCAAACACCAAATTTATCAACGAGAAGTAATCAAAATTGCTTAACAACACAATTCAAAGTATGAGCCATCAACTTGAACACATTTCTGACATCTCTCAGGCAACAAGCCAAAACCGCTTTAAACTAGGATTCTCAAGTATTAGTTATTAGAAAAGCTGTCAGCTCAACTGGATTTATAAAGCGAAATCGCATACCCGACCAAACCTGTTAAAGGTTGGTGGCTGATACCTGAAATAGAGATGTTGAAGAATGAGTGGTTGGGCAAATGTGCCTCTGTGGTTTAGTGGTAGAGCACACGTCCTCGGATAGGATGAAATGCGAGTTTGATTCCTGCCCAAGACGGTGTTCTTGCTCACCACTTAATTCTCTTAGAAATGTACAAAACCGCCTTGTTGAGAGTTTCCTAGGTTTTCTCTTGGTGAAAATTTGTTCGTACTTGCCGTATCATGTCATGGCTGCTCAACGAAGCCTTTATCGCAATTTGCTGTTTTACAAGTGCGAATTGAAACAAAATGCACAACCGCCTTCGAGAAGATCAACCGTGCAAAGACTCAAGAATTTGCGTGCAGGCGAATCAAAAACATGTTCGTGTAAAACTTTGGAAGCCTTCTGGATATATAGCAAAGGCCCCAAAATGAACCTAAAAGAGGAATGCCTCGTAGTCATGCGTGACCTCGAACCATACCCCTGGCTGATTTTTCCGGCCTGAGTTAGGCACAGCCCACTGATGCACTGACCTCAAGCTTCTGGTCTTCAATGAATAATTAATAGACCCAAACATCAAAGCGGTGAGTCTTACAATGAAGTTTTACTATGCGATCCAAAATTCCTTTTCTAACGTTTTCTGCCAGGGTTATGGAGGTTTTGGCTTAGTGGAATGTGGATCAATATGATCTATTCGGGCTCTGAAGAAGGCGATCCACCGAAACGTTAGCCACCCCGAATATTGTAATATTCATGCTGCATGACTGACTGTATTGTTGCACGCTCCGCTGATATTCCGTAAATAATATCAATAACACCTCAGAACGGTCTAACAGAAGAAAATACTCGAAGTGTCGTATTTTTGCTGAGATTTGCGCAGGCAACACCACCTCGAAAGACCAGCGGCGCTCCGGACGCCGCAATCTTATCCTGCTTCAAGGCAACGCAAGGCTGCATCTCGCCAAATTGGGAAAGGGGAAATTGACCGGGCGAAGCTGGGGTTGCTGAATCACTCGTCGTACAGTTCTGACTCGTTGCTGTCTGACTATAACCTCTTCCGGTCGCTGGAGCACTTTCTGAGCAAGAGAGAAAGTTTCGAGAGATCAATCACTTGCGTCGAGGGTTGGCAGCTTTCTTCAAATCCAAGGATGACGGTTGCATGAGCGCGGTTCCGAATCTCTGCCTGAGAGGTGGCAGAAATGTGCTTAGGTCGATGGTGCATAGTTTGAATAGTGTTGTTAAGCTGTTATAATAACTTCTGTTCAATAAATTTAGTGTTGTGTCAAAACTAACAAGAAAATCTATATCAAGGCAGTATAAGATCGAAAAGTGAAAAGAGTCTATGACAAAAGGCCGCTTACGTGAGCAAAAACAGCCGAAGTGTGTTATTAAATTTGTTCATTCTTTACAAAAGATGATTGATAACGTGTGCCGCTTATCCTTCAACACGTCATGAGCAAGATCAGCAATCTCTATTTGTTTTTGTAGAACTACCTTTTTAACCTCATAAGTGTAATCTGAGTCAACTTGTCAAAAGGTCCGTTGATGGGCTCTACAGCCCGATACACATGTTTCAACCTTGACAGTCTCGCCAGTCGGGCAGAACCCTATGTCTTTTAGCCAATCCTTTGTGGGTGTTCCAATCACCACACTAAAAGTAGGCGACGACGAACGACTTATATTACACCGCCGTCAAGTGAAAATCACTAAATCGGAAGTGTTGTGCACTCGATTGCTCATGGCTGGTATTTTGAAACATATTACACCGTTCTTTCCGAGTGTTTCCTCAAGACCACGCTCAGAATATACCGGCCAAGAGCAATCAAGTGTACAACACTTCCTATCTAGTGATTTAGAGCCCATCAACAGACCATATGACACGTTTGTTCAGATAACAATCATGAGATATGTTGAAATTCAAACATGGTCTTAAGAAAACACTCGAAAAGAGCGCTGCTTTTTTATCCTTAAAACCACATGATTAGCTGCTACCTAGCTCTAGACTATTGCATTGTGTAAAACATACTTATTAATTAAATGGGTGCAGATGGCGCCATGGTTAGAGGTATACCACACCACATACGTGATTGATTTATCGATCCTACGCTCAAGTCTTACCAAGTCCTTTATCCGTCCGAGTAAACAATTTGATACAAGACTTTTTTGGAACAATGGCAAAACTAACCTAGTGATTCAATTAACTACCATGAGTCGTTGTAAAAGCCAGGTATGCATTCAGCGAACCCAAACGATGTTTGAAATAGAATCTATAGCACATTCTTCAATTATTAATCGATTCTGGGAGCTTTACCCATTAATTTTTTATTTTGACGATTGACTCCAGCGAACTCAAACTGGGCGTGTCTAAGTGGCAAGGCTCTCACTGTCAGCACCGAAACGCCCCATCCCTCCCAATTTTACGACTGTAACCTGATCGTGGCATACAATGCCTGTCTCACTCTTCTCTGCCACTCAGCACCAGTCCATCGGGAAGAAAGTTGCTAATTCGATTCTCTGCCGCAACTGTATTGCTACATGAGACTTCACTGAAGTTTTTTGTTGTCTTTTTGTTTTCACAACAATATGCTAGAATCACCCGCCACCAAACCACACCACATCTCATAAAATAATACCTTAACACAAGCGATCAATGCATATGATATATTTGATAGCATTTTTAGCTATATGTAAATATATCATGTTGCTATAAGTTGCGGACTGCTTAAACTTATTGCCATAAGTTACAGGTTGTTGAATAAATGGTGATAAAAATTTATATACATCGATCGCTTGCATTACGGTATCGCTACATGAGATATGGTGTGATTTTGTGTGCCAGTGATTCAAGTATACTGCAGTGAAAACGAAAAAATAACACCAAAAAACCACAGTGAAGTGTTGTGGTAGGGGATCGAAATAGCAACCTTATTCCCGATGGAAGGCAGAGAGGAGTGAGAGACAGCTACTGCCACGCTGAGGTTAGAGCCGCGGACAGAGGGGGATGGGAAGGAGGTGTGGGAGCGGGAAGGAGTGAAGCCGTTCTCGTGCTGGCGGTAATATCCGTTGCCAGCAGTTGAAGACGCCCAGTTTGAGACTGCGGGAGTCAACTGGCTAATGATAATGTTAAACGGCAAGACAATTCCTGATACTTGGGAATCCCGGTTTAATGGCAACCACAAGTTCACGAATCTTTGGAGAATTTTATGCTCTATTGACGATGATTGGTCACCTTAACTCCTTTATCACATAATTTGGCCACTAGCACAATTTTTGTCCTGGGAGATTCTAGTACTCCTAGATTCCTCCCAGAATTGAGGACTTCACCTTCGTTTGCTTCAAGTGTTTTTTTGAAACCACGCTCAAGACTAGATATGCTGTTATGGGCTCCTGTACAGCCCGATACACGTGTTTCGGCCTTACAACCTCGTCAGGGGCAGGTCGCTCGTCTTCAGCGTGCTTGACTGACGAGGGTGCAAGGGCGAAACACGTGTATCGGGCTGTAAAAGAGCGCATAACAAACCTATGACATGCTGGCTCAAATAATAATTATGAGACTACATCTTCTTCATGAAATCGTAGAATACTGGTCGAGCACGTCTTCATAAAATCTATAGGATAGTCAGGTTGGGGAATTCCTCATGGTGTTCGATATTGACTGTCGGAGAAGGTTGCGCTGATCAACGCCGCGTCGAGCCGCGCCAAGCATCAATCCATTCGGCTACCGCCTCCGATGGGTAAATTGATTAAGAACTGATAAATCATCTACACCGAAAGTGCCAAAAAAGCCACTAATGTTTGCTATTATATGGTCCTTTTTTTGACAGTTTTTCTAAAACAACAGAACTTCATTGATATGTGATAACTTGCCGATTGAAAATGACAGTAAGTAGAGTACCACGATGATGATTGGCAACGCTGTCAAACCAGTCTTGCAAGAATTTCTATCCCATTCGGAGAATGTTCCTTCAGTTCGGTGATTATCAGAAAACATATCATAGATTTGCATATCAATAATTAACTCCGTAAGATCATAAAGCAAGAGACTGAAAATCGAAAGAGAAAAAAGTAAAGTACGATAGTTTATTGCTTACCAATGAGTTCAAGAGATTTACATGGTCCCACAGCCGATACTAACAAATCATCACCATAATTTGCAAGACAATAACCTAAGAAATCCTCTATTTTTGCCACTCATGATGAGCAAAGAAAATTTTAGTGTAAATGTAGAGAATGAATTCATCAAAAAAAAAAAGTAATTATGTCTCTATCTAAGTACCTGATTTCAGTCCTTTTATTTCACAAAAACCACAAGCTTCATTAGTTACACAGAAGTCGCAGTTACTGCAAGTAAAAAGAGCTTTCTCTTTATGGAACACAAAAAACTTATTTACGGATTTATGGCGTAGGCTGCCAATGATTTTTCAATTGCAAGCTGCGGCAATGCTCAATGATATAGAGTTGGTATTCGAGTAGAGAAGTCATATTTTAGTGTATGTAAGCTTTTTGAAGTCCGTTAACGCAACCGATTAGTAATAACATGGGATAATAAAAAATAAATGTTTTAATACGTTCATACTCATTTTGAACTTCTGATTCTATCAAGATTTATTCTACGTTAAAAATTTTCCATAGATCACTAACCTGTACTGTTCACAAAGTTTCTGAATACTATCAGGATACGATTGGTTGATAAAAGATTGGTTACGTAAAGTCACCGCTGAGTCCTACAAAAAGACAGCAACGTGGAAAAAATGCTTACGGAAGTTTCACAAAAGCAATTGAGAAAAGAACAGTTATCTTAGCTGGTTTTTTTACACTAGGATTAAACATTCAGATACGAGAATCACAATTTTTGACCTTGCTTACTATCCAATTTTATTTTACTGCCAGGGTACGCCGCATAATATGACCATGAAAGTGCTGAAATAGGAGCGAAACTTGATATCTTATGTGGCTCCGTATACACGATTACTTTTTTCGGGTGTCCACGTGTCATTCACTGCACCATTGTGCCCACCAGAAGTTTATTACTTGGCCTTTTTTCAAACAATTTGGGGTTCAACGATACCTCAAGTCATAATTACTTGTATCCTAACCCAGCTGTGACTATATTTGACACCGTACCTCTTTGTTAAAATAAAAAAGTAATGCAGCGATATCTTTCAGTCGACTATTTGAGACCTCGCCCAGAATTGATACATCCGCATCATATTTTACACCATTTAGGGACCTGTTATGGCACTTATAGAGCGCTAGATAAGTGTTTCGGCCTTTCAGCCTCATCAATAGCACGGTCTCTCTCCGTTCAGTTATTTTCACGAGAACATACACCCCATATGGAGTGATTGACTTCGAACTGATTACACTCAACGTACGGTGAAAAAATCACCGTGATGTTGTTCCAGAGTAATTAATTGTCGAATTCATGGCATACTGTTGTCACGGAGCATATGTAACAATACCTTTCAATTGACTGTTATAAGACCTCGCTCAAAATTAATACGTTCCAACAGCATATTTTGAGCCCTTCATGAGGTCTGTTATGGCACTTGTAAAGTGCTAGACTCAGTCATGAGCCATGCATCCAATGGTAAATTATTCTGATAGGACATCACGGTAACTTTTCCACCGTACTTTAATTTTAGACAGTTTGGCCTTGATCCCTCCATATAGGGGATATGTCTTTTGGGACCTGACTGGACCGAAAGGCACCGTGCTACTTACTGATGGCGGTGAAAGGCCAAAACACGGGTCTAAGACTTTATAAATGCCATAACAGACCTCATGGAAGGCTCTCAATGCACTGTTTGGATAAGATTTGATGTGTTGTGGTATCGCTTTTTTTTCAATCGATGTTTTGTGGTCATTTTCATATTATTAACATTGTCTTTCATTCAACTGCTTTTGAAGTCCTCATTATAGCTTCGATATATATATATATATATTTATTTATTTATTTATTTATATTTATATTTATACAAATTTTTTACGATGTGGGACGGGGGAAAAAAGAACACACCACAGTGCTCGACAGGTGAAATATTGCAATATCACGTGTTGAATCGTCTTTCTTACAGTCGATACTTTGTGCCTATTATTATATAAACATTGATGAACTGGTGAGTAAAGAACGTGATTTTATTCACGATTCTAGCTTAATTAAGGTTTATGGCGATTGGGTATTCCCTGGATCAAACTATAGACAAGTGATTGCTGATATCCACAGAATGAGTTAATATCCATTCGCGGACGGTGAGGGCCATTATGTCCCACAGCTGGACGCGTCGTTCGGACGGTTACGAAGAGTGGTGCTTGCTTCAAAAATTCGGGCTGATTAAATTCCCAGAGAATTGTGTTCACAGATATATTCTCGTTCTCTATGTATATATATACATATGTATATACACATATATATATATATATATATATATATATCCGCAGACTCAATTCTCTTAGGTATAGAGAAAGCATCATAACACTGCGAAATGCACTAAGAATACTAGAAATTTCGAGTATTAGTTAATACTATGGCTGCCAGCTCAACCGAATTTATAAAGCGAAATCGCATACCTGACCAAATCTGTTAAATGTTGGTGGCTGACAGCTATCACAGAAATGTTGAAGAATGAGTGGTCGGGCAAACCTGCCTCGGTGGTGTAGTGGTAGAGCACGCGTCTACGGATGGGATGAAACGCGGGTTCGATTTTCGCCTGGGGCCGTTCTTAGTCACCACTCAATATCTCCTAGGCATATATGAAACATCATAACACTGCGAAATGCAGTAAAAATACTAGAAATCTCGAGTATAAGTCCACAGAAAAAAATTGTCATCAAAGAACGATAAAATATTACTGATAAGATCCTGTATAATTTAAGCACGATTTCAATGCTTTCCAAGAGCGTGCCATTTTCAAAGCAATAAACCACCTGATGACGAAAAGGTTTACATTTCTAACCGTTATTGAACAATTTCTTTCTACCTTCATGATGTTTTGATGTTTTTGTAGTCAATCGATAACTTGAAAATTCTGATTCTAATACTAGGGTTGTTGTTTGGAAACAATTCTACAGTACATCCTAATAATAAATAAAAGATTGCGTTTTGCAATCGCTTTTTCCAATTTATAGCGGATTTTTTGGAATTATATAGTTAGTCGATTCTAGTAGGAATTTTTGGCTAGCACACTTCAAATATCATTGATAAAGCTTCTGCAAACGTTTCTGTAAAAAGAATAGCGCCCAACTATCTTGAAAATCCTTAGTTTTGAAAACATTTCTGTCACACAATTGCATCCTAAAAATTGTGCACATGAGCCCTCGGCTTTTTTTAGAACAAACATACTCCACTAGACTGTTAATATTCGTCGATAGCTGAAATCAAGCGAGTTTAAGCGGTGTATTGTTCCTCAAATAGGTTTGTTTGCGCTATATCAGTTGGAAAAAAAATTTGTCTCATATCTAAGGACTTTTAGTAGGATTAAGTTTTTTCGATAAGAAATTGACAATCATTCGATAGTGCGAATCTCAGCGATTTCAAACGTTGCTTATTTTTGAGAGGACTCTTTAGAGAGCTGTGAAAGTCAAGAGAAGATTGAGTTTTCGTACTCAAAAGAAGGGGATTTCGCAACATTGGTTTCAACTCACCGTGCTTCCAGCAACATATCATTTGCCTTCGAAACTTATTCTTCTTTTGACTGCTACTGCAATAAGGAGTTACTTTCAAAAACAAAGTTGTTTTGGAAATCGTCAAGGTTTGAGCTATCGAAGAATTTTTAGAAGTTCAGCGGAAAGCTTTCTTCACTGGGAAATGCTTGAATGTTCAATTTTCACTGTTAGAGCGCATTAGGGAAACCATTTCAAAAATAAAGTATGCAACCAAAATTCCCGAAATTTTATCTATCAAATAATTGTTATAACTCTGATAAAATCAGAAATCTCGTCTTTCCCTAAGAGGTCAAAATAGGACGAAGACATTGAAAATGATCCAAATTTTCCATCTATTCTTCTCTTGATTGTTAGAGCGCTCTGGAAAGTCCTTTTAAAAAACTAAATGCATCTTAGAAATTACTAAGACGCACCTGATCTAATGATTATTAGTTGCTTATGAAAAAAAACTTTTGTCCGGAGAGAAACGTTTGAATGTGAAATAAATTGCTTTTTTCTCTTACGGCGAGAAAAAACAGGCCATTAAAGGATTAAAATGCATGGTTCAAATTTACTTGATTTTAGCTATCAAATCAAACCGTTTTGCAGAGTATAAAAACTTCTTACCAGAGGGCTCAAACAGAGTGAAGATAAAGGAACAGAACCGTTAAACCCTAACTCTTCTTCGCCCATGGCTATGAATAGGGAATTGAACGAGTTTACGCATTATCTGAGAAATGGGAATCTCAACTGCACTAATAATAGAAAAATATTGAGGATTATCGATGAAGTGGGATGGCATGCAAAAGCGGCACAATTTTTAACGAAATATTCATTATTCCAACTTTTAGCAAGTATGATGAATTTTAAGCACTTTAAGCAGTAAAGCATATGAAAACTGAAAGAAAGGGAAAATAGATTTGACTCATTCGCAAATAAATATTAATAAATTGTCGTAGAAGTGTTTGATAACGCTTCTAAATGCAGCCTTTCTATGAATGCCTTTCTATGAATACTTGGTTTCTCCCTTTGAAAGTGTAAATTATGAATGGAAAGGTTAAGTTATTTCTAGTTAAAATTACCTTATTCAAGTATGTTCTATAATATTTGACCTTCTCCTGACACAGAAACCCCATTTATTGACGGAAAGAGGAAGAATCTAGTTAGAAAACTACCACATTACAATTTGAGCAGGGGCCGGTAGCCTCCCTTTGTAGCAGTTCGAGCCGCTTCCCAGCCAAAAATGGCCCTGTACGCAAAGAGTTATACGGCTGAGGAAGAGAGCAGGAGACTCGGTTTTGTAGTGAAGACAGAAATCTTTGAGAGAACACAATAAAAGGTTGTTGATAGTCGGAATTAATAGTATTTTAATGCATTACGCATTGTTATGATGTTTTCTATATACCTAAGAGAATTGAGTGGTGAGCAAAAACGCGGCTTCAGGCGGGAATAGAAACCCGCGTTTTATCCTATCCAGGGACGCGTGCTCTACCACTACACCACCGAGGCACGTTTGCCCGACCACGCATTGTTCAACATCTAAGTGTTAGCTAAAGCCACCAACCTTTGACAGGTTTGGTCGGGTATGCGATTTCGCTTCATGAGCCCAGTTGAGCTGACAGCTTTTGTTCACCACTCAATTCTCTTAGGTATATAGAAAACATCATAACAATGCGAAATGCTTAGAATACTATTAATTCGGAGTATTAGTAATTAGAATAGCTGTCAGCTCAACTGGGTTTATAAAGCGAAATCGCGTACCCGACCAAACCTGTCAAAGGTTAGTGGCTGATAGCTAACATTGAGATGTTGAAGAATGAGTGGTCGGGCAAACGTGCCTCTGTGGTGTAGTGGTAGAGCATGCGTCCCCGGATAGGATGAAACGCGGGTTCGATTCCCGCCTGAGGCCGCGTTTTTTGTTCTCCACTCAATTCTCTTGGGTTGATGATAGTGTTTAGCGGTGAAACTAAGGCAGTAATAAGTGTAATCAGCTAACATTATACATTATAAATCATTGCGTCTGTTCATAAATTCGAGTAATCAATATTTCGGAAGAAAAGTGTTAGTAATACCTAATGTTTCAAGGAGAAAACTTTGAAAAATTAGAAGGTATAGATAAAGCCTCTTGAGCAGGAAAATGTGTAATCAAGCTGTTAACGAATACAAAGAAAATGAAACGATTTTTTCCCAAAGAAAGATATTTTGTCTTATTAGGGTTGGAAAGATAATTTCCATCGTTTGGATGGGAATGTCGTTTTTTGCACGAATCGTGTGTGATTTTCATATCATTCGAAAGGTCTACAGCTTGTGCATCTATTTATATATAATTTATCTATATCTGCCGCTGAATAGAATTGTCCAGGGGATTTGTTAATGCTGCTTCGCAAGACAACGCAAAACCACACATAGCCAAAAAAACCAAGGCAAAGTTTGAGGAACTAGACGGAGTTGGCATTCTACCGCATCCACCCTATAGTCCGGACTTTGCTCCATCTGATTGCGGCCTTTTTCGACCGAAGCAACACTTTTTGGAAGGTCGCCGATTTGAATCTTTCGATGTAGTTGGAGAATTCTTTGATTCAAAGCCGAAAGAATGGCACTTCGATCAGATCCGAAACCTGGCGGACCGATAACGAAAAGTGATGGATAATGATGGTCTGATTATATGCAAAAATTTTGAATGTTCTATCAAAGGATGGAAACTTTCTTTTCAACCTCACATTTTGATTTAAGAAAATAAAAAATAACTTGTTTTTGAGAAAGAAGCTGTACTGACTCTGTTGATAAGAACGAAGGCGGTGCCCATCGCAAGAAGTGTCAGAATAACGCAGGTTACTGAGATCATAAGTAAAATTCGACGTCCCACACGTTCAATAAGCGCCATCGGAATAAGCGTGCCCATGAAATCGACTACTAAAAATGGATGAAAGTCGATCAACTCTATCAATTATTGCATTCAAAACAGAATAACCTAAACAGCTTTCATACTTGATATTCCGACAGTAATCCAAATTGTTATATGCGGATTATTCACTCCAGATGACTGAATAATTTTTCCTATATAGTACCTGAAAACCGTTTTTATTCTCTCCTCTCAAATGAGTTCGTTTCTTGTGCTTATGCATAAGGGGAAATGAAAACTACACGCACAACTGGAAAAAAGCTACCTAATCTTTTAGTATGATAAACATTCACAGTTGAATTGACTCCATTAAAATGTTTATGGGTGTATTTTGCATTCGTCAATTCCAATTTTCTAGGAAGAATTTTTTCCCAAGAAAGCAGAACAAAACTTACATGACGGTATTAATACCAGATAATTGCTGAAACGCCTGTATTGCACTACCAATGAAAAGCGCCTTGCGAACATGAGGTGTGCATAAGATTCGCCATAGTATTGAACCACCAGCTTCAAAAAGATGATTACAGTAGAGTTGTTCTGGCAAAAGTCCTTCATAACGATGAGAGTGGTTTTTGTAGCCTCACAGTGAAATGCACTGGCCTAATGTGCCCTGCAACAGGATCATGGCCTTTAGTTCTACTTCGTGACTCGGACTCATTAGTACCTCCATTAATTCACAGTCGACAAACTAGACTTTTCTGGGAGAAGAGCGGCACTGACTCAGTATCATGGTAGCCTGTGAAATCATTTTAATCACCCATATATGCATTCAATCACCTTTACACTGGAGTCAAATGCATAGTGCATTTCCAACGGAGTGGTCATCGCCGAGTTTCTTTCAATCTTTAATAACTAACCACTTAGTTGTTGTTGCCCTATAATCTTAGCTGTTGAACTACACCTCAATAGGATCATGTAGGGTAGTCGGAAGTACGAAATTCCATCCAGATGTTCAACAAGAGAGAATAGAACAACCTTGCAAGCAACTCCCAGCTACCTCATCACCACATTACCAAAAACAATAAAAATAAGTGGTACCGCTCATAATTGTGATCAGTGACATTATTATGGATTTCCAATGAAGTCTTCACCAATCCCAGAGTCGTCACGTCTCCACACCGGCAAATTTCGGATTACATTGACGAAATCCGCTTATGTGACTGCAGCAAATTACGAACTTGGAAACCTTTCTGTATTCAAGCTGTCAACGACAGTGAGGACATTGTTTCTTGTACACTATGACCTTACCAAGTAGATTATCTAACGATGAGAAGCTACTAGATTGAAAAATTCTTGTAGAATTAGTGTGGGTGAAGTAATGTTTGTCAAAAAAAGAAATCCTTGTTAGTTCTAGCTACATACCGACATGCTGCTGTTTTACCACTGCCTCCATTCTATGGCCTTGACAAATCTCGGAAATTTCGTATTGAACCCATTCATTATCCCCATTGTAGGTCTTTCTGAGAACCTTCACGGAAAATAAAGTTAAAAGTTCGCCTATTAATGTGGAAAATTTCAAAAAAGTGCACAGCAATCAATCACCGCTTCGGCTTCTTCTTTAAAGTTGTGCTCAAATAACCATCGTGGAGTCTCCGGTAAAAATAGGAAGCATACAAATTGTATTACAGCCGGAATAGCAGCACATCCAAACATTAGTCTGAAAAAAAAACCACAAAACTGCATAAAACTACCTTTTTCAAGGCTTTTCCGGCTTTTCTTCTACACCTCAGCCACGTGAACTGAAAAAAGAAGTCTGAAAGCAAAACGTTATCGTCGGTACTATCGTGTACTACACGCATGGTCATTGTACAACATATCACCTGACCCGCGAAGGTGCCCCTTTCTCTAAAGACGGAAACTGGTGCATCTTTTCTCTGGGACAACCTTCTCTCATCCACTGAGGCCGGTGAATACCTACGGCAGAAAGTTTTGTACGCTCTAAAACGCTAGATCAGGATTACATGAAGAATCAATTCAAGCAGCAATATGCGAGTGGAAGTATTGTTGAAAGGCCAGTTCGCATGATATGAAAAGATGGATTAGTATGAGCAGAAGGAAAGGAATCAAAGATGAGGATTGTGACTTACCGCCATCCAACGTTAAAGGGATCGATATAACTGAAAGCTCCTCCAGTTACGTTTGCGACAACCACACCAAGAATAATCATCAACTCAAAGCCCGTTAACATGCGACCACGAATATGTGACGGTGAAACTTCACTGACATAAATGGGTACGATCATCGACTCAATACCTAAATAGTTTAGTATGACAAAAATGTGGTGCACATTAACGATGTCTTTCGCAATTTCCTTCTTATGTTTTATCACTTTAGGGCAAACATACTTATCATAGTGGATAGTTAATCATGACATCTTAATCTCACCGATAGCGACACCGAGCAAAATTCTGCCGAAAGCAAGAATGGATTTTGCCCACGCGACTCCACAAATAACACCTCCAACAGAATATACAATTGATGCAACAACAATGACTTTTTTTCGACCGAAGCGATCAGATCCATTAGCAGATAGCAACGCTCCGACAGCAGCAAAACCTGAAAATGAAAAGAGCGACAATAGGAGATGCGATTGTTCTCTTGGTCTGGTAAAGTTTTGTGTTGAAGTAAAGGAGGCATTTGGCTGATTGGGTTGTGGGTCATGTGGTTTTTATATGCTCTCAAGAAGGCAAAACCGTCGAGACGTCAGCTGATGAATATATTGTAGGTACCTATTGTTATAGAGTGATGTGCAAAACTTTAGCGCCAGACGGGACTAGAACCCGCACCTCACTCTTCCCGGGAATGCGTGCTCTATCCGTTACACTACTAGCACCCATTTTACACATCGCTCTTTCTACGCTAAAGCGCACCAGCCGTCTACGACTTGACCCGGGTAGTCGGTCTCGACATTGAACGCAGTCACGCTGACAGATATCGGACATTATAGATCAAATGAAATTGTTTTTATTTTAACCGCTTTTTTGCGGTGGTATGATGTTATAGACATATACCTATTGTTATAGAGTAATGTGCAAAGGTTTAGCGCCAGACGGGACTAGAACCCGCACCTCACTCTTCCCGGGAATGCGTGCTCTATCCGTTACACTACTGACGCCCATTTTGCACATCACAGAGACTGACTACCCTGGCCAGGCCGTTGACGGCTGGCGGCTGACAGATCAGTGCGCTTTAGCGTAGAAAGAGCGTTGTGCAAAATGGGCGTCAGTAGTGTAACGGATAGATCACGCATTCCCGGGAGTGACGTGCGGGTTCTAGTCCCGCCTGGCGCTAACGTGTTACACATCACTCTATAACAATGGGTATTAATCTATAACATCATACCACCGCAAAAAAGCGGTTAAAATAAAAACAATATCATTTCATCTATATATTGTAGGTACTTGTCCAATGTAAGGCGGCAAATGATTATTCGATTTCATTCGCTGGAAAAGAAAGCGTTGGTAATATTTTGAAAGCTTAAATCTCTGCTAGCGCAGTACGTGATTGGTTTTGAAAAAGCCTTTTTTGACGTTGTTCAAGACGGAAAATTTTCGTGCTTACACACGAATTTTTTTCACAAGACAGAGCTCTCAATAATCATTCGATAGCATAGGATTCAAGGACTAAGACGCTTTGCTAGTTTTCTGGAAAAAGCGTTCCTTAACAGTGTGCCAGGACTAACCTACGGTCGGGAAGCTTGGTGAGCGCAGATTCGGTGCAGCGGCCGGTCACGCACGATCGATCATAGTGGCACTTCGGATAAGAGTTATTCTTGTGATTCAATTGAAACTTTAAGCCAAAGACCTAAGACTTTCCCGCTTTGAAAGTAACTCCAGATCAAGCGTATGATCCTGAAACTAAAAGGTTTCTCTACACTTTCATGTGCTTTTCGTGCTTCCAGCGAAGTAATAGTTGAATTTCGCAATCGATATGAAACATAATTTTAATTCGCATTTTACAATGTCATGAAAGGGTCTTTTGAAAAAACTAGCCACGTACGGCTCTATACAGAGATTAAACTTTCGAATGATCGCTAACTCTCTCATGAAAAATCCTGTTTAGCGAATAGAATCTAATTCTTTGCCGTCTTTTAATGGACAACAACCATATTATAATATAGCAATTTCGTATTTGGCTTACGGAAAAAAATTAGGGGTTTACACACTGTCTCACAAATTACATGAGTCTTAATGGACTATTGAAAGACAAAAGAAAAAGGCTGTCACAAAAAAAAAGGATTTTTCTATAATTATTTTGTAATTACATACCAGGAGTGACGCTTACAATTATTTCTTGCCAAATGTGTTCCATTGGTCTCATCTCACTATTTTCTGGTACAAATAGCATTCCAGCTGAGATAATTCCGGTGTCGTATCCGAAGAAAAATCCACCTAAACTCTTTTCTTATGCCAATAAATTATTCATAATGCTCTTCGCTATGTTTTTCAAACTGCCACAAAAGCAAAATACTGCTGTTATATTTTTTTAACTATTGTTATATATTTTTCCTATTTCAATTAATCCTCATAAAGTTAATGCTGCTCAATAAACGGCAAACGAAGCATTTGGCAATTAACTGGAAATTTTGAATTCAAAGTTACCTGTGTACAAGATGATGCTCTTACTTATAAACTTAAGGCAATTCTTCAGAGCTGTTGAGGCCGAAGTATCTTTGGAAGCTTTGGCTGGGATATTTCTACTTGGCACATGGAAATCAGCAGAGCGTGGCACATGATATTCCGTAATGAAAGCCGCATCGGATAAAATGGTCTCGTGAGAAAGTCATCACATGAATGCAATCAAGTGGACAAGTCCGATTCAACAGCGGCTAGGCATGCAAGTTGTCTGCGCAGTACAAGTATTGCGAACTATTCAGCTCCATACGTATGTGATATGTTGGTGAGAATGGTCTAGCTGCTAAACTAAGAGGCACACGCTTTTTGCGAGCTTCTATCTTATTGAAAAGATTCTTACACAACCTTTTCGGGTTTTTATCAGCATAAAAGTGCTTTGGTGAACTCCACTAAGAAAGCTTCAGTAATTTTAGACGAAAGTGAACCTTGCATAGCATTTTTCTCTTTTGCGGAGTCTTTTCACCATATTCTTATGGCTCCTTTTAAATCATCCCGGAAGGTGCCCTGGCTTGATGACGAAATCTGTTCACGAGGAATACATTGACGTAGGCATATGATTTTTTCCATTTATTTACGATTAATTTCTACAAAAACAGTGGTTGATCAGACAAATTTGCATTTGATTTATTGAATCACTTTTACTAAATAATTGGAATTGAAATAAATTACTCTTACTAAATTCTTACTCTTCATTTGAAATACCGAAAATTGTGAAATATGATAATGCAATTCTGAATAACTAGTGTGACAAGAAAAACTGAAATAACTCTTTTAGAATACTCAAAGGTTCTCGAAACAAAACCAGTTTTTTTTTGTTTTCAAAGTCAAGATTACGCAAAACCATTAATTCTATCGTTTTTTACGCGCATTCAATTTGGAAAAAAAGAGGAAATCCAGGATCGAAAAAGGTTCAACGCATGTTGTAAAGATGTTTTCACCATTTTAGGACTCTTCCATTCCATACTTTCCAGTAAACTGAGAACGGAAAAATGAACAGGCGCTCTGTTCTTTGCGCGATAAGATTTGGGCAAGTGTAAACGGTAGGAAACCCTTTCAGACCCTCTTGTTATTTTTGTTTTTACGACTCGACTTTAATGCCAGTTATTGGGTCGTTCCACGAGTTTAGCACCATAGCAATAAACACCAAATTTATTGGCCAAAAACAGTTGAAATTGTATGAATTTGGTAACATTTCATTGCGCACTTTCTTACAAACATTTTCTCATACAACTTGCCTATAATTGCTCTGAAATGGAGCTGTCTTGGTAACAATCCTGCCACTTATTCATGAATGGCGCGTAGGGGAAAAGAGTAGTGAAGGGCGCTCAAGATTACTGGAGCTTCTTGTAGACTGCTCGAGAGCAATTGACCCTGCAGATTGTTCACTCCAGCTTTGAACTTTGTGAACTACTTTCTCGCCGTCCTTTCAACAACTGCATCGTCGCCCCAAGCTCTATTAATCTTGTGCGCCGCTTCACTAACATTTTCCCCTAGGCGTTATTCGTGTATGAGTAGCAAACGAATTTGTGCCTAGGACAGCTCCATCTTCAAGCAAGTAGAGGCGATTTGTCTACCAAAATGTTCACGAGAAAATGGGCAAATGAACGACACCAAAATCACGCAATTCTGATCATTTTGATTGATAAATTTGGTGTTCATTGCTCTGCTGCCAAAACTTTTGGAGCGACCTAATAAAATAACAATGGAAATGAGCTTTATTATACGAAGTTGGCTTACCAATAACTGCTGAAAATGAGAGCATGTAAACGAACCAGCCCATTTTAGGAATATGTGAAGGTTTTGTAGCATCACTAGTGTCCATAGAAAGCTAAAATTTTTCATTTTACTAAAATTGGCATATTTACCAAAAGATTTTTCAAAAAATCGATAGAGTGGAAGATTAATTCCAGGAATGTGAACGAAATGGCTGCATTTCCTTCAAGTAGTGTAAAAATTACCACATCATTCCATGTATCCACGTATTACTTTCGGTAATAACGCATGTGAGTCGTAAATGGCTCATGTTGCTACCATTATGCCAAAAAATGAATTTAGCTATCGTGGATTTTGAGCGCCACTAGTGTCAATTCAGTCTTAGCGTGCACGCATAGAATAGAATTATGTGTGAGTCATATTTGTTACGAAATGTCCTCATAATATCCACAAGTATAACCCTTGGCTCGCTCGACTCCTTTAATTTGTGAGGCCGAGTTCTTTCCACCTCGACCTCATAAACCTTACTATCACCTCAAGCTCGTCATCGTTATCTTTCGTTTAAAGGAATACTTGTACAACTTCTCAACATTCCACCTAGACGTTATTTTACGCAAATGTAAAGTGGTCTATTCATGTTTGCATATGTATTCATCACCGCATGTCGTAAAAATCAAGTTTATTTTTCCAAACTCAAACAATCTCTCCCTACTATGGGGACACATCGGGCAAATCACTATTTCACACGAACGGACATACATTCGGTTCGCGACCAATTGGCGAAGTAATCTGTTGGTGAAATTCCCACAGTCCCAACAGAGTTTTCCAGACCACTGTATCTTGGACATCTTTTGATAGCACTGTTTACTACGTAAGCTTCGAAGGATAGCTTCCTTTCCAGCTGCTATCATTCCATTCGAATTTGGCATGCTGCTGTTTTCGTTGGGGGCCTAATCTTTTCATTCCACTTTATGTCATTGACTAATCAGTCTCGGTCATTTAGAATAGATTTTTGTCCGCCAAGTGTAGTGACTTCTTTTTCTTCGCTTCTCTCGTAAGACGTTTATACTTGATCGGTACATTTTCGAACAGATTATCATTGACCCGATGACGGAAACTACAACCGAAGTTTTACAGTCTCCATCAACATAATGCTCAGTCACTCCGCAATGCATGCTATTCTAGAGCCCATCACGGAAAGAAAAAGCAATATATATATATATATATATATATATATATATATATATATATATATATATATATATGATTTTTGATTCAGTGAGACATGGCCCTTTCAAACAAGCGCAAGGTGCTTATCTTTGGGTAGTCCCGGAATCATTGCCCAGAAATGGGAGGGTTGGCAGTGGGTCCGCGACTGACCGCAAGCTTTGCTATAGCCTTTATCTATGGTGGAAGCCCCAATAATCGATATTCGGTGATTACTTTATTATACATATATGGATGACTGCTTTATCATCTGCTTCACCAAGAAGGGATGGAAAGGATAAAGCTCTCGGCGTTGACCAATCTCTGAGGGATGTGCCACGCATTTGTCTCTACTTTTTGATTTTGTTTGAGGTCATCAAAAACATTTCTGACGTTCACAATGACTCGCGGTGGCCTAGCAATGTATCGAGTTAGCGCTACTTATTCACGATAACTCTGAGACCGATGTGGTACCAATTTCCCGCCGTCGGAGGGATGATGGCTCGGTCAGCCATGAGCGCGAGATCGAACTTTCGATCTTGTGTGTGTGCGACGCAAAGCGCCTCTAACCACTACGCCACATGCGTTCTCTCCCTTTATTATCAACAGTAACTTGGGTAATGAAGCTGTATTAAATAGCATGACGAAGAAGCCTATTTTAATTGTTATATCTTGTAAAACAGGATGGATGTGCTCGGCTGAAAGAAACAATGCAATGCTGTTTCAGCAAGAGTGATTTGAAATAAATCATTTGTATGCAAGAGAGAAATCTCATTAGTAGCAACTGTACACATAGTAAGGAAATCACAGCACCACCAGACTCATTTTTTTGGAAGAAAACCACCCAGTCTTTGCCTAGCAGATGGTTTCATATCATTGATCGTGATGGTGATTATACTTAGGATTAAGCAAAAAAGTTCTGAGAAATTTTTGGAAGTTGCGGTTTTCTTGGCAAATCAACAATAAAAAACAATAAGTACTCTTCAAAGTATAAATCTTCCGTTTTTAGCTTCGTTTTA
Source organism: Parelaphostrongylus tenuis (assembly GCA_019055375.1). NCBI lineage: Eukaryota > Metazoa > Nematoda > Chromadorea > Rhabditida > Metastrongylidae > Parelaphostrongylus > Parelaphostrongylus tenuis. The sequence continues at coordinate 77,900 of JAHQIW010007146.1, forward strand.
AGTTAAGCTCTTTTTTAAGTTTGACAACGGTCCGGTGCAACACTGCCAGCTGTTCAGCTAAACGCGAGTACTCAATGGAGGCTAGGCTTCAAAGCGGCTTACAAGTCATGCTCATCCAAAACAGATGGCCGGCCAGAACGGGTATATTTTCGAAATTGAAATTGCCTTCTTTAGATCGCTTAAACCATCTGCTCACAATCGATTTTGCCTCCGTGCCAGCATTTTCGCTCTCATTAGTCTCATCGACGGCTTCAAAATTCGCTAAAGCTTTTCTACAGTAGTGGCGGATCAACACACGCAAATCATACTGCTCGATAGGCATTTTGGCAATATAAATTGACGAACTAGATAAATTAAGCAAAGCTACCATCAAAAAATGGCTCAAAGATGTATGATGCCAAGAAGAGAAATTTTTAATAATTTTCCAGAACTTTTCGCCCAACTTAATATTGCTACTGATTGGTATATTAGAAAAAAAACAATTGAATTAACAAAACTGTCGAAATGGGCGAGAAATTATGGAACATTATTGTTTGAGCCAACTTGTCATGTGATCTGGTGAAAATTTCGCTTGACACAGAGTGTAAAACGTTCGTCTTCGATGACTCTCTGTAAGGGAGCATAGCTCCTGAGAGAACTGACTATGGAATTCAAAAGTTCGACTTTCTATAAACCTCGGCATAATTAATTGTTATAGAAAATCGAAAAACTTATCTTGATTAGCTGACGCGAGGTTGGAAAATTAGTCGCAGAAGTTCGGCTGACGTTTCGGCGACCCGCCTTCTTCAGAGCATGGGCGTACGTAGTATTAGTCTATGACTATAAAAATATCGTAAGACGACGGGTTCTCCCCGACTGACGAGTCTGTAAGGACGAAACACGTGTATCGGCTGAACAAGAGCCCTTACCAAACCACATGGCAAGTTGGCTCAAATAATAATGAAGGATCTATTGAAATTTGAGCGTGATCTAGATAAGCCACTCGAAATAAAGGTAGATTATGGAACAGTCTAAAACAATGCAAAACATTCTTCATTAAGATTGTTACACTCTCATAAGCTCGTCGATGTATGTAGACCGATTTCATAGCATTCATGAAAATCATCGCTTGATTTTGTTCTCTTAAAATAGTATACATTATCCTCAATAGATTATCTAGGCGTTGCTCAATCGTTTAAGAATCGGGCATACATTTGCTCAAATGGTTACGTCATAAAGTGATCGAAAGAATATCTGCTTGCTTAATTATTTCAAGGATCTATGAATGCATTGAGCCAGAGTCTTATCATCGCAAAAAATTGTGGTGACACTAATTTGCAGAGACAGTGAAAGGATGGAGAGTCAAATAAACCAGGACGGAGGAGTGAAATACGACCAGTGTGTGTATTGAAAAGAGTCTGTATACCTAAACTATCCGTAATTAATGAATCTGTATAGCTCATATCAAAACATCTATAACATTGACTGTTGCAAGAAATAAGTGTCTTTTTCAATCAGAGTTGCATTCACCGTACATTTACAACTATCAGAAAACAGGTGTGGCATGCTGTCAGTTAGAAAATTGCTGTCATTTTTCTCATTTCTCATTTCAAAGATATTCAGACTCAATAGTGTGGCGTTCAAGTGATTCAAGAGTATGTTGTGCACTGAGTGTCGATTGTTCGATCGTTTGCTTTATTTGTCTGCTACGGGGCCTTTTTGAGGATAAAGTCATGAACAGCCTCTATGTACTTCACTATTGAAAACCTAATATCAATGCATTATAAGAACACGAAAAAATAGCTATGATAAATCATTGTGAGATAGATTAAGAAAAACCGGAATAGCAAGTTACGTAAGTGATAGTTAAGCGTGTTACGAGATTGATAGTCTCTGTTTAGCTGCGGAACACGACTACGAGGCGGAGTTGAGGATAATGCAGTCTATCCGTAAACGTTCTAATCAAAGAGGGTAGCCATTAGATGATCAGTTATGATATATGATGGGCGGAAGTCTGATAGGATGAGTTAATATGCCCACCAGCGGCTGTCAAACTCTACGAAGTGTTTTAATCCGCCATGCAGTGTAACAAGTAATAGGTCCCGCGTCTTAGAGTTATACGGAAGATATTATTGTGATTTCTTCATGAGTACAATCACGAGACGAGATGAATAGTAATGTACATCAGAGTACACTTGACGCATGGTGAAACTAAATGGTGATGTGAAAGATGTTACAATGCGACTGCGTAAGTTGACTGATAAACATCGAAATGTGATACTAATTGGCATTTGTCTGTCATTAAAGCGAACTTTCTCGTGCAACATGATCAACTGGCTTGCTGCCCATCTCTTACTCTAAACTCCAACGCCTGAAACGATTGATGTGGAATGTTTCGCACCTCCCTCTTTATGAAGAAATAACAAGTAATCGACAGAGGAATTCCAAAACTGACTTTCCTTGAATTTTCGTGATGGCAATCAATCATATATTACTTGATGATTGAGCCAGTAGCACGAAACTGATAGAATATAAATTTATTCAGCTAAGGTTACGATGATTTTCTTCTTCTTCAAATCTGATAAATCGAGTCGACCGCCCAGACGTGTTCATCCTTGTTGTGCTTTTTATCTTCGTTTCGCTCGAGTCGATCTTCTTCGGTCGGCACCGCTCAAACAAAGCATTTCACTCGGCGATGACCTTATGAAGCCGCTGCAGGATGGAATCTCCGGTGAAAAAAATAGGACTTTATCATCAACAACCTTGGTGCGCATTGCCGAGTGAGGTTCTCCATTTGAGCGGTGCCACTGAAAAAAAAAATCAGCTCAAACGAATCGAAGATGATGGCCGCAACGAGGACGAAGCTGTGCTTAGTCAACTCGAATCAGCAAAATATCCCTCACAAAGGGTTCTCTTATTTGAATTTGATTTTTACGTAACGACACTGACGTAAGGGCCAGGTGATGCGTAATAGTGTATTCGTGATGAAACTAGACATCACTGTGAAGTATCCTACGACGTAGTCGCGAACGATGATTGATAAAACAATGAATACGTGCTGGTGACTAGCAGCCATCTGCCATTTACGTGGAATTTCGCGCGCTAAGTGATCCTTTGGCTCTGCCATTCTTTGGCTCTAGCCTCCGACACCTGAAGCAATCGTTGTAGTTAATCACGCTGCGCCCACGAACGCGAAAACAGTGGCTAATTGATAAAGGAGTTACTTTAACAAGGAGTTTCGAAAGTGATGTGTCATTAACTAATTTGACTACAGTTTGTTTTAAAGGAGAACCACCAATTACTGTTTTCTAATAGATACGAACAAATAGATGCGTTGTAGCGTAGAAGGAGTGGTGAGAAAACGGGCTTCAGTAGTGCAACTGGCTACAGCACGCGCTCCCGGATAGAGTGAGATGTGGGTTCGAGTCTCGCCTGACGCAAAAATTTTGCGCAGCACTCTACATCAGTTGGAACGTCATACCACCTCTAGAAGTGGTTAAATAGAAGGGAATTATTTTTCGATTGGGAAAGATTGATGGTTAGTACATTAACTTTTGAGCAGTTATAGCCAGGAAGCAAAAGAGACATCGAAAGTTAGCATCACAAGAAAACTCATAAAGTGATCTAAAACATAATTTGAAAAACCAACTTCCTGTCAACCTCAACATCAAGGTATACACCGTACATCCATTTTCTGAAGAACGCGAAATGTCGAAACGTCAGTTAACAAACTATACTGCTATTTGTGCTAATACTACAACCATAGCTACCAATCTCGCGTCGTTTAGAAGTTAAATATTTACATATATCGCTCTGAAACATGATGTAACTCCAAACATTGCTAGCGCTGAAAAAGTCATAGCTATTCACATCTGAACAACATTGGAGAAGACAAACCTCGTCGAAACGTTAGCCACTCCGCGATTACTGCATTGTTTGTGCTGCATTGCTAGATTGTATTATTACTGTTGCATTACGGATATTCAGTAATTACTACTAATTATACCTCGGAACTGCTCAACAGAAAGAACTACTGATTTACTCCAAATATGCTAAGGTTGATTCGGCCTAGGAATTAATGCAAGATTCTCAGCAAAATAATTCCGATTAGTAAGAGAAGCCCTGTCACTAAGACTAAGAGTTGTCTTAACTGTCAAGCTATTCACTTCCTCCGTCGATGCGTAAAACTCTGATTGTTACGAATTTAATCAAATGAAAATGACTTCACGAACTATGCGGGCTACCAAAGGACAATCAACGAATATTGAACATCAAAGTGCGACTTCTGCGCGAGTCACTTCGATCTAAACAAGATCTAGTGTATTCTCAAATAAGAAGTGTGGGTCGAAAGGATTTTATTGTGCTCAGTATTTGAAGGATCACCGTTGGAGCAGAATCAAGGGTGCATCTTTTTGATCTGCAAGTCTATTAGGTCAGGTGCCAAAGTAGCCTTACGCAAAAATTTTGAATATCTTTTGAACAAACTGCATAGGCCAGCTTCGACAGAACACTACAACACCGTTGGCGAAAGCCTTAAGAGTCAACCTAACATCATTAAAGTGCTAAAAAAGTCAAGATCATCGTGTTAGGTGGCATGACTCTCTACGCTTCTCACCATCGTAATCCCTTTTCAAGGAAACCCTGTGCAGCACCACATGCAGTTTGCAAGAACTTCAAGATCGATTACATTATAAAGCTAAACCAGAATCGTCCAATAGACATGAACAACAAAATGTATGAGCAGTGCCAACGCCGCATTTCCATTGAGCGTTCTGTAGACAACAAGACCCTATTAACAAGGCAGATATCACTTTTCGCATGTTTCCGTACGAAACTCTTAGGATCCTTAACCACTATCGCGCGAAAAGATTTAGTTCCAACCTAACATTAGCGCAGAAAACGACATGCGTCAGATACGAAAACTAAGAAAATTCAAAATCATTAGACTAATAGTTAGTGATAAGGGAGGAGAGTTTGTAATAATTCCTCATCAGTTGAATGTTGACATAACTAAGAACACCTTGAAGACACCACTCTATGTCGTCCATCATGTGACATGGAATTCCAAAAACAATATCAAAAATTGAACACAGAATGGATAAAAATAGCAAGCTTGGACGGTTTAAAGCCTTCCGTTATTTCTCAGTCAAAATTTCAACCACCACCATATCCGGTTTTATACTTACTTATTAGAACTCAGTTGATTTAGTTAGTATGCACTGATGATCTTGCCCCCGCTAATCCATCAAACTTCAAACTTGGACCCATCATCATCTCCGTGGATGGACCAACGGATAAAATAAAGTTGTTTATAAACTTAACACTAGCCCAACTGTTAAAACACAATCCAGCTCACCTCAACAATACCCAAATGTTCCTAGACCGTCTACGTAACGCGTCTCCCAACAGAGGGAATGTAATGTAATCTTTCGATTCAACCGCCCTTTATACACACATGTCGAATCAGCCCGCAGTGTAAACCATCTGCGAGCTTCTAATGGAGCACAAAAACCACGAAGATGTGAGGTTTTTCCATTCGGCAATTCATGGCTCTCTCAAAAGAGTACGTAAACTGTTTAATCATTAGATGGTCTGGGAATCATTTTGCACAATTCAAAGAGTTGGCAATGGGACAACGACTAGCGCGAACCCTTGCTATAGCCTTCATATCTAATGTGGAGCCCCAGTAATCTATCTCCAGCCGTTACTTTACTGTAGAATATAAATGATCGCTCTATGGTCTGCTCAGCGCAAGAGGAGATAGAGAAATGTTTTGAGTTGTTGAATAGTTGGTCAGAGTATGTAAAGTTCACCCGTGAGAATCCGAAAGCAAATTGGCATCCATTTTTGAACGTTCAACCCAACCGATCTCACAACTCCTACAGCACAGAATATTACCGCAAACCACGCAACAAAACCATCTTGGTTCATTACCTATCTTCTCCGCCTTCACACACAAGGAGCGCACTTGAGAAAAAACATGTTTCGGACTGTTATCAATGTGTGCACATGAGAAGAACTAAAGGTAATCATTAAGCTGGACGCGAAATATGGTCTTCTCTAATGATTACGATATGGTAGAGCTCCTCGGGTTAGATTTAAAGGAAACTCGGCGCCTCCAGCTGGAAAGTCTGGCGAGAGTAAGGTTTCATTCACCCCGTCCTTTATTTTTAAAAACGTAAGTACAGATATCAAACGCTGCCTAAAAAGTGCGGGTTTGGATAATTCGGTAGCAGTGGCTGAGATACCACCAAATACACCAAAGCGCCAATTAATCGCTCTATGACCGCCTCTGTTAAATGAAAGACTGTGAAGTTTATCAAACGGTAACGACGGCGACTGCATGAGATCTGGTGGAACCTACTTGATTTCTGGCAAGACATTCGGGGATGAGTACACCGTCGAAACGAGTAGACCATTCTGCATTCGTATGAAAGAGCACCTAGCCGGAAAAAATAATTGCGACCAAAAACCCTACTAGGCACTCATGAGAAAAAAAATCATAAAGGACCACATTATAAGGTCTAATTCGCGGTCCTCGCTTAGGAATCATGGACAACCGCGCGTAAAACCTTGGAAGCCTTTTAGATGCGTAGTAAAATCTCATAAATGAATCGCATAGAATTTTAGAATGAAGCTTTTCGCTATGAGATCTAGAATTTGTCTCTTACCTATTTGCTGAGTTAATGGAGGCTTTTGACTAAATAATTTGCGGACCAATTTGACCTTTCCAGGCTCTGAAGAAGGCTAGCCTCGGCGAAACATTAGCCACTACACGATTATTATATTGTTTGTGCTGCATTATTAGACTGTATTAATATTGTATTGCATTACAGATATTCAATAAATGCTATTATTAACACTTCGGAATTGTTCAATGGAAAATCTACAAATTTATTCCATAATAGGAGATGTTTTAGTCTGTGGGAATGATTAGAGCGTTTTTGAGGTTGATACGTCAGTGGTTTACGTACGTCTTGGTGGTATCGCACTCTTCATCAGAGCCACACACCCCACACCAAACACTATTTTGTAGTAGGGATAGGGAGACGCTTGGTGATAACACGTGATACTGCGATATTATCATTTTTCCAGTCGATGCATTGCTTCTGGTAGTGAATACGTATACATTACCTTCCAGTCTACTATTTTAGACATCGCTTATAACAGGGCTGAAAAAAACTTTTCGATGACAGTACGTGATATTGCGTATCACCATTTTTCACTAGGGTGAGGGTCCAGTATTTAGGGTTCAGTTAAGGCTACAAAGCAGGGCTATTGTGGGGGGGGGGGGGGTGTAGCTTTGATGAACAAGCGATACCACCAAGACGTGAGTGAGCCTTTAACGCACCAACCTTGAAAGGGCTATAAAGATTCTCACAGCTTATATTCAATGTTTTTAGAAACGTTTGGAAAATTTTATTTTAAGGTATTGTAGATGTTAATCTATCAGCTCTTTCGTGTTTCAGACCGCTGTATACAAACAAAAGCATTTCTTAACCCAATGATGTAGAGTGGTGCGCTTGGACTGCACTGCGAATGACCGAGCAACTCCCAGCCCAGTTCGGTCAACTTTTTATTTGTCAATTTGGCGGCATGCAACCTTGCGTTATCTTGAAGCAGGAAAAAACTGAGGCTATGACAACATAACAGGGCTCAATTGCAGCGGTCCAGGTGCTCGCAGTAGCGCTTGGTGTTGATCGTTTCTTCGGCTGGCAGCAAGTCCCAGTGAAAGTCTATGTATGGCGTCTCAATTCGTATTCGTTAAGCAGCTAATTGCGATAAAGGCTCCGTTGAGCGGCTAGGATATGGTACAGTAAGTAAGGACAAATTTGCTAACAAAAGAAAGTGCGAAAGATCCTGCACAAAGCGGTATTGATTTGTTGCCTGAGATTTGGTAGAAATGTGTTCAGGGTGATGGCGCATACTCTGAGTAGTGTTGTTAAAAAATATCACTTACTTCTGGTCAAGAGATTTGTTGTTATTGCTCTAGTGTCAAAACTTATGAGACCTATCATTATATTAGTATTAATATATGTCAATATATTTTTGCTATATTAATATCAATCACCACACACCACACACACAACACATATAACCCACACACCACACACACACCACACACACCACACACACCACACACACACACACACACACACACACACACACAAAGGAAGATATTGCTAGCGACTATTTGATAACTATTGACGAGGGTTCAGTAATCTAAGTAAATATAAGATATACGCCTACATTTTCTAAACATTGTATGTGTTTAATGCATTCCACTGCTTCAGAATGTTATTGGTCGTTCCCTAAGTTATGGCATTAGAGCAAAATAGACCAAATTTCCAACCGGAAGTAATTAGATTTTAACGAATTTGCTATCGTTCAACTGCGCATTTTCTTGCGAATATTTTGGTATACAAGCTTCTCAAAACTCCTGCAATAGTAGCTGATTTTCCAAACGATTCAGAGTGAAAGGATGAGAGAATTGGCGAAAGTTTTTCTACCGTCATTTCTTACTTATCTCTCGCTGATGTCGGATTAATCTTTTCACGCAATTAATCAAATCACTGCATATTCCTTCCTGAACAGATCTGGTACATTTTGACAATCCCGAAATAATGAAATGCATGTGCGCAAGGGGTAGTTTTGTACCGATATGAATTTCGTGTTTTCAGGCACCTTTGACAACTGCATTATCCCAGTGAGGATAGTAATTAGATATACTCCTAATGCTACTTTTTCATTTTCGCACTTGAGTTAACATGAAATGATATCAATTAAAGAGTTTTATTTTAACAGTATTTACATGTGTATTTATAGTAAATAATTATGACAAAGAAAGAAAGATCATTATGTTAGTTGAATCACGGATATATTCTGATTCCGTTTGTTTGCGGTTTTTTCATTCTTCATGAGAGCAAGCTGCCGTTCTTCTTTTGTCATGAACAGCATTTCCACTTCATCTATCGAATAACCTTTTGTTTCAGGTAGGAAAATGTAGATGAAAATCAGTGCGACCATCGTCAGACCGGCATAGAGGAAAAACGTACCTGAAAATCGAAAAAATGGTCAAAACATGTAGATCTACTAGAAATAATGCGGGCATGAGTTTTTTTTCACAACATGCTTAAATTGTTACATATGAAGCTCTGGACGGAATAGCTTGAACGCGAGTCAGTGGCCTCAGGCATTGATCATCTACTGGCACAATGGCACAGATAGAAAGAATTAGAGCGAGGGTTTGTGTGAAATTGGTTGTCCGAAAGTGCGTTGCCTCGGAAAGGTTAATCGTGATTAATTCAATTACCACACATCAGGTTCCAGGTTTTGTTTATGTTTGAAAATCTTTATGCTTATATTTTGCAATGACATTTGTTGTTAAATTTATTCATTATGTCAGTAGAGCAGAAAACTTTCTCTGGCAGTTTCTGTTAATTATAAATAATAACGACTATGAAGGCTTGAAATAGAAATGAACCGGAGTTCATCGATCAAAATAAATTCAACTTGGAACGGGATAAGCAATCAGCGCACCGAATTTCGTTATCGCTTGACTGAGTGACAAGAACGTAAGAGAGATAATCAGATTGAATGTCCAGTTACAAGCAGTTGTGATTGATACACATGTACTCCTTGCCCATAGCGGATAGAATTCAGCATTTACCACCCATGGCAAAGGAGCGTATCCTGAAAAACAAATGTGGGTGAATAAGTAATGGGTAAGGTTGCAGGAATGAGGTGAAGGAAAGAGGTAAATGCAAGTACCATCAGTGATTATGAAACATTAATGCATTCACAGGTGGAGACGACCGCAAAAAGCGTGACAATGACTATTACGGCAAAATCAGTAGTCTCATAATACAAGATGCAGACATTTGAGCGATCTCCTCGACTCCTTATATATAGTTATCGACGACGTACGCTTTACCCTCTATGTCAGGTGAAACATTCACCTAACACAGAGTGTTGTGCACTCGATTGCTCATTGGCTGGTACTTTTATCATAATTATACTTTTATCTCGAGTGCTTTGTTTAGATCACGCTCAAATTTCAATATATCCTTTCATCATTACTTGAGGTATAATTATGATAAAAGTACCAGCCAATGAGCAATCGAGTGCACAACACTCTGTGTTAGGTTAATGTTTCACCTGACATAGAGTGTAAAGCGTACGTCGTCGATAACTATATGTAAGGAGTGTGACGCTCCCGAGAGAACTGACTATAAAAAGATCGACAGACGACGGGTTCTGCCCGGCTGATGAGTCTGTAAGGACGAAACAGGTGTCTCGGGCTGTACAAGAGCCCTTACCAAACCACATGACATGTTGGCTCAAATAATGATGAAAGGATGTATTGAAATTTGAGCGTGGTCTAAACAAAGCACTCGAGATAAAGGTATAATGAGAGGATAATCGAGAAGCAACAAGATTTTCCTACTAGATGACTTTTAAAGAAAGCCGTCGATGTTCGATATTATGGTCTATTCTTTGAAAGAAGCACTTTTTTAAAACAACAACTTGGCCCATATGTGTTCACGCCAGCCTACCGATTGAAAATGACAGTAAGTAGAGAACCATAATGATAATTGGCAACACTGTCAGAGCAGTCTTGCAAGAATTTCGATCCCATTCGTACGACGTTCCTATAAATGGATGAAAATTGGAAAATATGCTATACATTTCTATATCGGTAGTCTTTCCATAAAATGATATAATAAGACGTTGAAGATGGTAGAGAAAATTAACGTAGGAAATTAGTTTTCTCACCAATTAGTTCAAGAGATCTACATGGTCCTACAGCCGATACCAACAAATCATCATCATATTTTGCAAGACAGTAACCTAAAAATCCACTGCTGCAGAAAATGTCAGTTAAGATAAATCAATAATTTTCTGAGTAGATATAGGAGAAAAGGGAGGGTGCAATACAGATACAAAGAAAGGTGAAGAAGATTCTATTTAGGTACCTGATTTCAACGCTTTTATTTCACAAAAACCACATGCTTCATTAGTTACACAGAAGTCGCAGTTGCTGAAAGAAAAATAATTGTTCTCCATGGATCACAAAAAGTCAACTCTTCACAAAGTGATGACCCCAAGTGACACGTTTGATTAGTCGGTTTCTGCTGCACTTGTCCGCACACTGGTGAAAAATAATATTTTCAATACATGTGAGTTTACTACAAGTAATTCCTGTCGCTATTGCAAGGTGTGAGATCGCTCAATGAGAACAAGGCCAATATCCGACTAAGATCATTGGTCAACTAGGAAAGGCGCTAAACTCTCGGTCTAAGCGATTAGTTAAAACATAGTTATTCATCAGAAACCATGATATCCACTGCCACAAAAGGCGAAAATTGCAAGAGATACAAATTCATTTCCTTGTTATAACGTTTTATTTCGTAAACGCATATTTTGTAGAGCGCATATCACTGCAATTCAATCGACGTCTTTTGCCGTCGGAAAGATCGTAACTGCTAAATATATGACAACTATTTTTTACAAACAAAAATGCAGTAACATCCGGGTTCATTTCTGAAGATGCATACGATACTTTTTATTACGCGCTATCTGTTACATTAAGTCGGTGGAAGAATAGTTGCGGATGCACTCTTGGATTGTGTCGTTTGATATTGGATCAAGATCTTGAATAATTGTGATTTTGTTGCTAATGACGCATTTGTTTCTGTATATTTTATATCCATTTTAGACCATGGAACAGATGGTGGTTGGTGTAAAAGTATCCACGGTTTCAGGCCGTGAGTTCAAATTTGGTCGTAAAGCAACAGAAACAACATGCAACATCAACAACGCAATTGGCCCAAAATCCACTGGCAAACGCAGCGTACAATGATGGTTTAAAAATTTCGTAGAAGAGACGCATTTCAACAATGCATAAACCGTAATTATTTTTTCAACAGCCTCATCAGATCTCATGTGAAAAGCAACCAACGAATCTGATCCTCTCAAGACTACAGAAGATGTTGCGAAAGAGTTTAACGTCGATCAATCTAATGTTCTCGCCCTTTGATGCAATCTTCAAATTGAATGCGGTTTTAGTACAGTCTGCAACCGCTATTACTCTTTCACCAACCTTGCATTATTCTATTGCTATCATGCAATATTTGTAAGCATTTATATTCACTTCAAAAATTCGAATCAGTTGAGTTCTTCTCTATACTGAAAATCTTTCACAAATTACTAACCTGTACTGCTCACAGACTTTCTGTGTACTATCGGGATATGATTGATTGATAAACGATTGATCGTGAAGAGCCACTGCAGAGTCCTAGAACAATACAGAGTCAACGAGATGGAAATTCTCAAAGAATTTTACAGTTATCTGCTCTTCCGCTAGAGGAAGATCCGAGAAGTCTTCAAGGCTCAAATATTAATATATTCGCAGAAAGCTACAATTTCATTCAGCTTATTTTTGTAGTGCCTGATTTCCATATTAATCGCAGGGTACGGTGCAAAAGGTGACCAGAAGAACGCTAAGTAAAGAGCAGAACTTAAAACCTAACATGATATAGAACTCGCGATTGCCCTTCCCGGGTACTTAAGTGTTACTCACTCCACTTCCTTGCTCCTCATTCTGCTTATCACTCAGCCTTGTTTTATGCCCTCGTTGACACGTGAGGGTGATAGCAAAAAGGTAATTGTTGGTTCGAAACCTCCTCAAGTTTCAAGTGCTTGTGTCCCACTACATTTGTAGATGTATTTGACATTCATACTCTGAGGCTAAAAGGAGATTTTCCAAGTAGATAAAGTAGACAATTTTTTACTAAGGTTCATGCCGATTTATGATCTTTGAGTCAAACCTATAGACAAGGTGATTGTTTTTAGTCATCGAATACGTTAAAATACGACTGAAAGAAAGACAGAGCGAGGGAGCTGATGATGCAATGAACACAGATTATTGAAGGAAAATAATAAAATCTCATTGTTAATGCTTAACGAGCTAAGAAATTGTAAAAGTACTGAGATATTCAGTTAAGATTTTACATTAAAAATTGTATGTACCCAAATACAAATTCGATTGATCGAAATTATAGAAAAAGAGGTCATAAAATTAAAAAAAGTTGCTTGACGCACACACTTTCAAAAATTCTTCCAGCTTTCAAAAACAAAGCTTTATAAGTAAAGACAAATCTGTTAAACTGGGCAAGCTTCTATAATTCCTAATTTTCTTCTTGAGACAGACTGTACAATAAATCTCTCCCCAATCAGAAAGATGAATTATCAATCAGCTAGAGACTACATAAAAAATGAGACAAAGCAAAAAATTATTTTCTGGCAGAAAAAAGCTCTCCTTACCTTGTTGATGAGAACAAAGGCGACGCCCATCGCAAGAAGTGTCAGAATAACGCAGCTTACTGAGATCATAAATAAAACTCGACGTCCCACACGTTCGATCAGGGCCATCGGAATAAGCGTGCCCAAGAAATTTACCACTAAAAGTCGATGTCGATCGATAGAATCTATCAATAACCACATTTGAAGCAGAAAAACCCAAAAGCTTCCATACTTGAAGTTCCGACAGTAATCCAGATCGTTATGTGCGGGTCATTCACTCCGGATGATTGAATAATTTTTCCTGTATAATACCTGGAAACGTTTCTTATTCTTTCACTTTTAAATGACTTCGTTTCGCGCGATTCCGCCTAGGAAAATATGAAAAATTTGCGCGGAACCGCCAAAAGTGCACGTGATCTTTGAGCATGACAAATATAGTGGAACTGACTACAAAAGAATGATTACAGCGGTTTTTGTAAGGTCTTCCACTTATTATAAACTTCTGGAAAATTATTTTCTCGGGAAACAATAAAAACTTACATGACAGTATTAATGCCAGATAGTTGTTGAAATGCCTGTATTGCACTGCCAATGAGAAGCGCCTTGCGGACATGAGGTGTGCATAAGATTCGCAACAGTATCGAGCCACCAGCTTCAAGCAAACGATTACGGTAAAATTATTCCGGAGAGAACTCTCTATACGAGAAAAAGGGGCATATTTAGCTTCACGGTAGCATAACTGCACGAGATGCAATGCTTAAAGTGACGTGCAACACGAACATAGTCTTTGGCTCGATTGCGTGACTCGGGCTCATAAAGACCTTCATTACTTCAGGGTCAATAAAATAGTATCTTCTGTTACTAGTTCTCTTTTTTAGCTCTCAAAACTCTGCGTGACACAGAAGTGGTGCCGACTTAGTATATTGATAGGCTACCCGGTCTCATCGTTTAATGCAAATATGTGTTCAACCACCATTACGATGGAGATGCTTGGTATATCACTAACGAATCGCCATAGATTTCTTTTGCCCTGTAATGACCTACCCCCTAATTGCTACGGCCGTAGTCTTAGGTGTTGTCTCATTTTCTGAGCATCCGGACGAAAATGTGGCCTTGAAAGCACCTCACGGTTAAACACTTCACGATAAAAAGTTATAAAAATGAGAGCTCCATGTAGAAGAGTTTGGGTAGAAAAGTCTGGTCAAACAAAATTGCCTTACTCACCTGCCTTTTTTCGATATTGGTGCTATTTGATTTGACTTTGCTACAAAAGAATGGATTTCATAGGTTTAAATGTTACATACCGGCATGTTCTAATCTTGCCATTGTTTCCATTTTATGACCTTGACGGATTTCAGCAATTTCGTATTGAACCCATTCATCATCTCCGTTGTAGACTTTTCTGAGAACCTTTATGGAAAACATAGGAGAGAAAAACTAGGATTTTATTGTAGGAAGTTTTGAAGAAGTGTGTAATAGTCAATCACCGCTTCGGTTTCTTCTTTCAGATCATGCTCAAATAGCCAGCGTGGGCTTTCCGGGAGAAATAGAAAGCATATAAATTGGATAACAGCCGGAATCGCAGCAAATCCAAACATTAAGCTGAAAAATAGCTATCCCTTTTAAGAAAAATGGAAAGCTATGAGCAATACCTGAAAGGCTTTTCTGGTCTTCTCAGATTCCTACGACGTAACTTGCAAAAAGAAGTGAGAGAAACAAAACGCAGTGGTCAGTGATAGTGCAGCACATGCATAGTCATAGGTCGACAGAACACTGGGCACACCGTATCCAATCTTCAGGATGGGTGAATTCCTGCTATACTAATTTGGGAGAGCTTCCTCTCGTTCACAGAGGCGTGGAATTGTCCACAACGCTGCTTTACAAACGTCATAGAATGATTGACTTAGGGAGTTATGAAGAATCAGTTCCACCATCATTCATCTACCCGAATGGAATTGTGAATTTTTCGTATAATATGTGAAGATGAGTGTTATAAAAAGATAGAAATAAAGAAAACAGGATTATGACCGACCGCCATCCAACGTTGAAAGGATCGATATAACTGAAAGCTCCTCCAATTATGTTTGCGACAACGAGACCAAGGGTGATCATTAGCTGAAAGCCGGTCACCATACGACCACGAATATGAGACGGTGATACTTCACTAACATAAACGGGTACGATCATGGAAGCAAAACCTATAATAAGATTGTATAATAGAAAGATGCTCCACATTGACGAATTCTTTCATAATCCGTAAGAATATTTCAAGCTTTTTCGAGGTTGATAGGTTACGTTCGTTTTGTGGTTTACTTACATTTTGGCGGAATCGCCATCATCAGAGCCACTAGCCCCTTATAGTAGAGATGAGGCGTCGAGCAATAGCGCGCTCTAGACAAGAGAATCCATGGCTGCCACCGTACCTACAATCGATGCCTTGCGGCTGGTATATTACGTTTCAATCGACCTTTTTTCTATAGCCTCGTATTGTACAAACTTCGAAAAGGCTTGAAATATTTCTACAGACTATATACTGAATTTTTTGAAGGCATGATTATAATAAACAGTCAACTGAAAGGTAATATATACTGCTCGTACCAGCCGCAAGACATCGACCGTGGGTACGATGGCAGCCACGATTTCTCTTGGCGAGAGCGCACTACTGTTCGGCTCCCCATCTTTGTGATGTGGGCGAGTGGTTGTGATGATGGCGATACCGCCAGAACTTATGCAAGCCACCAAAGGAACGTGGTACATCAACATCGAAAAAGCTTGCAACATCTTAACAGACTGCATGTTGCAATATTATCCCGTTTGTTTCAAGTGTTTTTTATGACCACGCTCAAAATTGAATATATATCATAATTATCCCATAATAGCCACTTGACATGTTGGATAAAACAATAATTATAAGATATATACTGAATTTTTGAAAGCGGTGTTATAAAAATAGTGCTTTTCAAAAGAACTCTTTCATGATCGATCTCTTGGCTTTTTTTGCCATTGTGGGGTAGAATAGCGACCAAAGTCGAAAATTAATATAGATGTCTCAATCTTACCGATGGCGATACCGAGCAAAATTCTGCCTATAGCGAGAATGGGCTTCGTCCACGCAACTCCACAAATAACAGCTCCAACAGTGAACACGATTGATGCGGCAACAATGACTTTTCTTCGACCAAAACGATCGGATCCACTAGCAGATAACAACGCTCCCAAAGCAGCGAACCCTGAAAACGAAAACAGCAGTAATAGAAGTCTCTTGTAGGATTCTTTGACGTGAGCTTACCACCATAGCTCATATACATCTGACGTGCGTTCTATTGCTCCCTTAAGTCACAAAAATGATTTATTATGGTTGGCTTATATTAATGTAGAAAGTATGGAATGTCTGTCTAATTTGTCATAATGAATTTTATTATAAAGTGAATGACGCTCTGTTGAACTAAGCATTCAGCTCATCGTGCTATAGCAAGATGTAAAATGCAGGTGTGTATCTAACCCTTGAATTCTAGGCGGCACGTATCTGTGCGCCGCGCGCGGATTGGACATATGGGACTTTTGGTGTATAAAGAAAACCCAAATTTCGTAAATCTCTTGTACTTTATGAGAAAACGACATTCCTTCGCAAACGAACATATTTTCGAGTGTTATACAACATTCGTTTCTTTTTTGTCTAAGCTTTTGTAGCTTGAGAAATGCCAAGTTTGATACTGAGTTTCACTCATGACATGACCTTCATACTACGTGCTACTAACAAAGGAAAATTAAGTTTTGCTTGAGCAGTGCGTTACTTCAACTTCACCGCAAATTTTTTGCTTTACATAGTAAAGTTTTATGTTAAAGGAACTAAGCCTTTATGAAAAAATAGCATATTTTTGAAAGGACTTATACAAAGGCATTTTTAGTTAGAAGATTCCCAAAGTTGTCCTTTTTTCATTGAAATTTCTTTAGAATATAGTCACATTCTGTGGATTATATCCACGATTGTTTGGCTTTTTTCTAAAAATGAGCTTTTTCGCTAGCTACCCCTAACCTTTGATAGTTCGAGCACTGAAAACTTAGTACCAGGCTTGATTTCTAGGGAGACGCTGCGTTTAACGTGCGATCCTCCCGTCTGCCGCGTGAAAAATCAACGTGAGACTCAAAAGTCGATGTATTGGTGTAAGAAAATAATCAATTTTGGAACATTTTTTTTTAACCACGCATCTCGTCTTATTCACGTGTTTTTGAATTATTGACAGCTACTCATGATCTCCTGAATATTTCTCATCTCAATCCTTTGTATTAGGAGAGGAAAAAAATAGTAGAAGAGAAAAGAAGTCTAAATAATAGACGAGCAAAAAGATAAAAACAAAGTTCTTATCAAATAAAAACTTATTCCACAGTTTCTTGAAACTTAAACAGACTTTTAACGGGGGAATAAAAGGGAGACAGAGAGATAGGGCTCTCACAAATGAGGAATTTTTGTTAGAGTTTTTGACGTACCAGGTGTCACGCTGACGATTATTTCTTGCCAAATGTATTCCATTGGTTTCATTCCACTGTTCTCTGGTACGAATAACATTCCAGCTGAGACGATCCCCGTGTCGTATCCAAATAAAAATCCACCTTAATTCTTTTATTTCTTGAGACATTAAAATATCCACAACAATTTGAAAAACCGACTTTGTTCAACCTTGGCAATAACGCTCAATAATAGCTTTTTTGGATTCAGTTAATAAGGTTTTCGGAAACTTTTCATTTCCGCGAAGCGCCATCACATCTTTTATGCAGGTCCCAGCAAATTTAGCACTAAATTCGACTCCTCACAATCGTCCTCCTCAAAGGTCTTCAAAAATTTCGCATTCTGCAAAATATGATTTCATCTTGTTACCTATGACAGACACAGATGATAATTACGCAGCGTTCATAGCATTACGCTCAACGGTTTCGTCAGAGTTTTTTTAAGGGGCACGATACCCATCTCTAATAAATTCTTTTTAAGTTACTATAAGAAAAACATGGTATCCTGCTGTTTAGTACGATTTCCTGAACATTGCTACAAAATTCGGCCTCACAACTGGACCATGAAAATGGAATTCAGGCAGCATGAAGACCATATTTTTTGATGTATTTCACACGGCATTAGAACTCTCTCTGTGTATTTCAACTTCTACGTTCGATTCTATTTGTCGCATACATCTTCCAAGAAGATATGTGAACATTTCGCTTGTTTCAAAATGAATCATAACTGTCCATTCGACCGCTTTTTATAGACCGTGCTCAGTCAATAATAATCTGATAAGGATTTTATTTTGAGCCACTGAGGTCCAAGTGCTAACGCTTTCTATTGTTGCTTCTAACATTTCACGATATTAGATCGGCGCTTGTTGCAATACTTCAACTTACTGCCCATGTTCCCCTTCGTTCTCTTCGTGCTCTTATACTATACCTCTAGCTTAACCACAGAATATAGATATTTGGCTAATAATTGGGCTATTTTGAAGTAAATTCATGTTTCTATAATCTCCTAAGATTATTTTAGATGACTCTACTGATTCTTAAGTTCGCTAATTTTCAAAATTTGAAATGACATGGGTACAAGATGAGGCCTCGCCATTTGTAATGTTGAATATGTCTTCGACTCACTATAGAAAAATTTGCCCAAATTTTCATTGTTATAACTTGTCATTAGGCCATGACTCAATATAGAGATCATCTTATCTCATCCTGTCGAAAATTTCCATTTGCACTATCGAGAAGGCGCAGAAAGAAAAACCGGACTACACAAAAGTGGTATAGATGGTTAGTAACTGTACGATAATTATTTTGTCCATGACAAGATTTTGTTCCATGAAAAATAAAGTTTTGTTTCTCATTCGAAAATTTCTCATTGGATAAAAATTTTGTTGTAATGAACTATAATCTTTAAATATATAATTTGGCTTTCAGAAGGACTTCTTCGAGCTGTGTAACGACCGAAAGAATATCAAGTTTCACACTAAGTAAGCACTTCTTGTCGACTAGGGTGTGTACAGAAGTACTCTTTGATGAGCAAACACATTTTCTTAATCAGAAAGATTTGCTCTATCCAATGGTCAAAATTTTATTATAAAAGAACTTTTATCAGGCAAGAAATCTTCAATTGTAAACAAAACCTCATTTTGACTGGTACTTGGTTAAAACAAGAAATATTAGAAAGAAAATGTACCTTTAAACTTCCTTGATTCAAGCTATCAAATGATCATATGTTCGGCAGATAACAGCAAAGATTACGCTTTTACCGAAGGCCTCAGGTGGCGCCGCCATAAAAGAACAGTATCTTTTCGTCGCCTCAACACGAAAGTTCTCAAGCCAGGTGTTATGTAGAAAGGCTTTTACTTTATCAAACAAGTTTCATTTCAATACACGGCTTTCGATGAGAGGAAGGTACTGTTGCCTTGAGACGTGGGATCGAACCAATGACCACGTGTAATGTCACAGGTATTAGCTAGTCGACGCGCGTAAGTTCTTTAGTACTAGTGCTATCCCGCATGATTCATGTGGAAAGGAGAAATGAATATAAAATTGTAGTTTCCATTGCATGTTCAATCACAGACCGAAGATCCTTCCGTCTGCCCCATTATGTCGAAAAAATTGTGCGTGACACATGATACTCCATAATGGAAACCGGTGTTGGAAGTGTTGTCGACTGAATAAACAACGGAAGCGCGTAGTTTATATTTACCTCCAAGAAAAATCTACAATATTTCATAATATTCCACGCGTTACTATCAGTTTGTAAAGAAGAAATAAAAGCAGTGTCAAAACACATCAACAATGCTTTAACTCCATTTGCTTTTCTTGTTTAACTCACCTAGACTTTTCTCCAAAATATTTATTGACTATCCGAAAATTTACAGCATTTTCTGACAATTTTTTTGAAATATTGTATGTTAATCTAACCAATTGAAATTCGTAATCTCCTAGATTTATTCAACACACAATTTTATTTCACTCTGCGAGTTCCCTATTAATAACAGCGATATACCGATCATCGCCAATTAACAGCAGCCACAAACACCAGCAAAATCCTATGGATATTACCCCGTTTCAATGAGTCTTCGTTTTTACGAGATTACTCTAGGTTTTGTGTTATGATAGGAGGTTTGACTAGATTCCTATCATACCCCTCTTGTCAGTGCCGCTTTTTGATGTTCAAGAAACATTTGTCCATCAGGACAACATCCAAAATATTGGATGCTTTCCTGACATCTAGAGGCTATAAAATAACGCTAAATGGAAAATTTGGTGAAGACTACGCCATACCTGGGATAACGAGTTGGACCACAACAATTTCATATTTACTTAGGTAACTCAAATCGGTTCAAGTTGAGCACTATCTTATCAGAAAGTCATCATCTGAATTCAGTCAAATGTATAAGTTTGGTCCAACGTAAGCCAAGCTACGAATTTGGTTCTCCAGGAACTAGCAATCATGATGACCATTCGGTCACATGTAAATTCAAAATGATAATGGTCTAGAGGTTAAAACTAGAACGCACATGATCCTTTTCTAATAGATTCTGGCTGCTCAATACTTCTACATCTTTACGGATTTTTCTCAGCTTTTTGCTGCTTTGAAGAACTACAGTAGGAGTTTTTAAATGTTTCCTAAATGAAAGTATACTTTGTACTGGATTTTTACGTACAGGATGAAGTGACACAATAGTTAGTGATGTCGTGACTAGGAAGCAAATAATCGAAACTTCAATTCAATCTTCTCCACCAACACTCTCTTGCGGCCATTTCACTGAACGCTTAAAAACGCCTTGGTTCAGGTACCTTGAAGATAGATAGAAGGATCGTATTGACAACCGTGCTACAATACTTATGAGGACAAAGTTCTTACGCAGTAGCCGAGGTAACATGTGAGATGACTGAATCTTTGTGGAGGATGAATGAGTAAACGAATCGGATTCGAGATGTGCTAGGAGCCGCACAATGAGTTGTGTGACAGATTGTGTAAAATGTGAAATGCAAAAGAAAATTCCTTCCATGTATTTTGAGATTTTAACTTTCTATTTTGATAGCCTTCTACAAGTTGTCCAAAAAAATGTTTTTGACTTGTTGAGAAATTCTGTCCGTTAGAAATAAAACGGAGGCACATAATTTTTGTTTATCCATAATAAATCTCATGATAATAATGATATTGTATAGACGAATTCGCCAACTGAGTAAATTAGTTTCGTTAGAGTTCTTTCCTATCACTGAGATTAGAAAGAATGATAGAAAACTTTAATGCGCCTGAACGAATTATTGCAGAGTAAAAATTGAAATAAATCTTGTAGAATAGCGCAAACATCCAAAGAAAAAAAATTATTCATTGTTCAATATGGAAAGTACGGTGACCATTAATTCGATCGCCTTTTGCGGCGTTTCATTTAGTTCATGAAGGAGACACTCTGAAACAGCATGAACATTCAGAGAAAAGCCGATGAGGTAAGTTACATGCAAGTCTCACCCTTACCGGGTGTATATCCCGTAACTATCAGTTTAAATGGGATTATAGTCTATATTTGTCTACTAAACTCATTGACGATAGGTTTGCCACAGCTTCGATACCTTTCATCGAAAAAAGAGTGGTAAAGAGTCATGTTAGTGCAGTGGTTGCCACGCGCCCCTGATAAGAATTAGACGTGCGTCAAACTGTCGCCCGATGTCCAAAGTTTTGCATATCACAGTCAACATTATTGGATACCTACTTATACTGTCAAAACACTGCTCTGAGAAGCGGTAAAAAAAATTATTATAGATAACATTGGAACATTCTAAGCTGTGTAGAACTGCTTCCGTTTCCACGAACAATGCGCTTCCGGACTGCTTATTCTTGTCCGTGCGATCAATTTTGGCCTTATGATGAGATATCAATAAAACGATTTATATGTATGAAGCTAGCTTACCGATAACTGCTGAAAATGAAAGTATATAGACGAACCAGCCCATTTTTGGAATATGTGGTGGTTTCGGTATACCACTGGTGCCCATCGAAATCTTAACAGAAACAACGTTTTTTCATTTCTGAGTTATCAGTGTTCTAATTTCTGGAAAATTTATCCTACAAAATCAGTGATATAAAAAAACTAGTTTCAAATGTTCCACTCCTCGAAATATGCAAATGCGTAAATGTGACCATATAACTCCATGTATGTCACATCACGCTTAGCAATAACGCGTGTGAGCCGTATGTAGCCTATGCTATCACCATTATATCAAATAACGATTGCATCTCCAACGTCGTTCTTTCTTTTCATGTGTAGTGCCTGATTTACACTGCGCAAAATAAAACAATGTATGCGCCGAATTTGTTTCAAATCGTACTCCTTGTTTTTCAAAAGAAACATATCGGCTACTTGTCACTTACTGAATCTTTCATCCACCTAGAAAACAGTAGCCCATGTGAGCCATATACGATACACTTATTTGTGTTCAATATTGGTTTGCCGAGCTCCAAGTACCGCATTATGGAACAATTATGCAAGATAATGCTTGGCTCAAATTGTCGCAACCATGTAAAAAGATAAGAGCTCTGATTATGGAATTCCTTCACTCAAATCGGCTTAATTTCAGTCTTATCAATGGCACCTGTTGCTTGTCTCATCAACTGAACGCGGGATTATCGTCTTTCAATTTCCAGACGTTAACAAAGATTCAATGATATGAAAAAACATAAAATAAATTGGTTGTAACTTACTACATTCACTTGCACCATGATGATGAAAAGCGTATATTAAGAAGTTGGAAAAATTAGAAAACGCACTGAAATAACTACGTTATTTTCAGAATAGGGAACAGTCACAGTAATCCCGGCATCATGCAATCATTACGCCATGCACATTCGAATCAATATATATGTTCAGAAAAGTCTATTATATTCAATCAACAATTAAATTTGAATACATTGTAAAATTCTATTGTAACTGTAAAATTGTAAAATTCCGAGTGGTCCATATAAGATGAAGATCATAGCTTTTTCTACGAAAATCGAATACGCTCGGATACGACCAAGTTTCTTCCCATCCTCTCAAAACTGTTTAATAAAATTATAAAGGAAGAAGTTTTGTAATGATTTCTTTCAGTTATAGCAGCCTTTACCACTCTTCATTTGAATTTGTGATCATCACCGTCCATTCAAGTTATCAAAAAAAATTGTGGCACACAAAAGTGTTTATGAGAAAGCAAAAGTGAAGGTTAACGAAACGAATGCTGACCTTGGTTTTATTAGTTCTAAAACCAGATGGATGATTCTAAAAGGCGGGTAAAAAACTAACGAGAATTTTTTTTGTCCGAATCAGTTGAAGTGTATATCTCGATCACCTTTGTAGACATTCTAAGTGACAAAGAAGGCTCACGTTGCTATTTTATCAACGTTTTGCCGGTTAAGACGTGCAGTAAAAAAGAAAGTACGGGTGACATAGTGACTGGAGACGAGTTGCAGAACAGATATGGTCTTCAGTTCATACTCACACCCCCAGGATAACGAAAACCTCAGGTGTCGGCAAATTGGGACTGGGAGTGAGGAAACGCCGGCTCAATTGATCACTACGTTACCACAAGGCATTGCATAGACTTAATTTCCATTCAGTCATCATGCTACGAATAGGATCGATTGCATTGAGCATCTATAGAAAATCAATTTATGCCGAATGGCTTATTTTTAGTGAAAACAAGTACGAACTATGACGTTTTTGTGAAGTTGAATTATAAGAGGAACAACAAACTTATAGTTTTTTTTTAGCATATTTATCAAATCAAATCGTTGTCATCTTCAACTCCTATGACCAGTTAGATAGAACAGTCACCAGTCAACCTCACACTGCCGTTGAACAAAAAATAATGGTTTTCGGAATGAATAATCACCACGTGCGTTTGTGTTTTTTGACAAACGCAGAGAGCAACTCCGAAATGATGTCACCACACTGCGTAAACATGTTGCGCACCTTTCTCTATTTTTTTTTCATAGACATTTTTATCAGTAATAATGAGCAGTAATATTACAATTTCACATGAAGTAACGTATGTATCGGCTCATAACAGTGCTGGTAACACAGAGTAATAATGTTCTCAAAATTTTCACTAATTGGCACTTTCGATTTGAAAGCTAGAAGTTCCCAAGAGAAATCGAAGATTCATTATTACAGCGAAAATTGTAAACAGACACTTTTGAATCGTTGCTATTTTCATAATTATTTTTCACTATAATTTATTGATATTATTATCGCAAATGGAGGGAATTACATTGACCATCACTCACTCCGCCATTTTTTTTCTAAACTGTATCAATGACAATTACTCTTCATATCGTGCATAATTATTTACCGTACGGGGGGAGCTGATGGCTAATGACGATAGACGCCCCGACCCTATCTCCCCCAGAACACTTTTCGGCAGTCAATAACGGACATCCACGGAACGCCTCAGCCTGACTATTCTTGAGGTTGTAAGGAAACGTGCGCCATCGGTATTTTAGGGCGTTCGTGGAGAATAGAATATACTCAAGCACACGAGGGAAACGAATCTAATGTTACAAGTACTGGGACTCTCACGGTAAGAACTGTGACGCGGGCAATTATCGTGATGAAGCGATTTATCATGTTAATACACTGTATTATAGTTCTATAGTTTTTAGTATTATAATTATACTCCATATTGTTAAATGAAAAAAGTGGTTGGTCAATGAAAATTTTAATTTCATTATTTTTATATCCCCTATCTTATGTCTGTTGATCCATACCGATCTCATTGATTAACAATGATAATTAATAGTAGCACTTATAAGATCTGTCCTTAGCTATTTTAGCGTTTTGCTTAATTCTAGTCTAGTTTAATTTTCCTTTTATAGTACTCGTAAAACAAAGATATAATGTGGAAAATCATAAAATGTTGATGATTTTTTTTGTTTGCCCTGTTTGATAAGAAATTGCGAAATCAAATAACCAATGGGTGCCTATAAGTTTTTAGTTAATCAACGAAAGAAAATTACAGTCAAGAGAACGTTTCGAAGTGAGTGAGCTGATAAGCGTGAGAAAAAAAAGACTGCGACTGGTATTACGTTGAACAACTAATAGCTGAAAAATAAGAACTTGCGAGATAAGAATTTTCCACCTATATTTTGCATTCAATAAGCTTATCAAGTGCATGTAGATCGGAAAGCCTAGACATCGAGATCGTTTTTAACTTTTTCTTCTCACAAAGCATCTTTTGCGTAGAAATTCATTTCGATGTTGAACAATCGTTTAGAGATTTACCATACATTCAATTGAGAACGTAACGTAGGAGTTATTGAAAGAAAGATTCCCAAAAATTGGTAATGTCTATCTGATTATCTGTTTATTTTATTTTTGGGCATATGGATGCATCGAGCCAGAGTTCCCATCTTTGTAGACAAATCTCGTGATACCAATTTTCCGACACTAAAGAGATGAAGATTTCAATTAGCCTAGGACGAGTGATTGAAACAACAACCAGTGTGTGTATCAAAAAGCGTCTCTAATCATTAAACTACTCGCGTTCTTCAAATCTAACTAGCTTAAATCAAAATCTATGAGTTACTGGTTGGATACATTCGACAAATCAAATATTACACTTAGACTATTTTTTGCGGTAAGAAGTGTATGTACCGTTCTAAATCAACCGCAATCACGGAAAAAAGTTTTCTCTAATTCATCTTTGCTGGAGAAAATGCATTGAAATGTCCACTAACTGTTGGGCAGCTTTTCATGAGAAGCAAACAAATCTCAAATTAGCGCTTATAGAAAGACATATTAAGTGATCCAAAACATGACAAACATGAAATATTCGAACATCTGGCAAAAGGCTAATTTGTCAAGCAGTTCTCTGAGAGCTACTACTGAAGAGGTCATAGCTCTTCATAGCTTTAGAATATTGGAAATGTATGCCTATCAACTTTTTGTAATTCGCATCTCTAAGTACAAACACTTGATTTCAATTTTTGTGATCGTCAAAAAACAGAACAGTAGATGACCGTTTGTTTAATAGTATAACTATTAGTACCTTAATTCTCATGAAATCCAAGTATTCCAAGTAAGTACAAACAAGAGACACTTCTGTTCAATGTTTTGCTTGATTTCCATTTTTTTCTGATCTTCAAAAAGCAGAGCAATACATAACGGTTTGATTAGTAGTATAACTATTAACCATAATCCTTGCGATAGTTCTTCACAATATCGCACCTAAGTGGTTTTTCTGAGCCCTAAACTACTGAATAGCTACAATAGGAGGTTCTCACATACACGCAATCGTTCATGCTCGAGACGAATTCAATAATTCCCTTTAGGAGTTCAACAATCACCAGTGACTCATCGTCATAGCGAAACTCTCCAAGCTGTCTGCAGTAATTTTGTTGCCAACACATTGGGAGAGCAACTACATCAAATCTGAGGTTTAGTGATCTTTGTGTACTTTGGATAATTGCATGGAGCCCATTAACTAAACCGCTCTGATATGTGAAGATGAATGGATTTATCGCTGCACGCTCTAGTTACTCAACGGGACTAGAAACAATCCAAATGATTGATCATTACTACAGGTGCGCACAAAAGATCTATCAGTGCTCTGTAATTGAGTTAAGCTCTAAGCAGACGCCAATAAATTCTCCATTCGCTTTTGTTGCCTATTAGGAAAGCTCAGCAGACAGTATAAATTACACACGTGATTCTAGGAACAAGAAGCTACATCATCTCCTTTACGTGGTCGCCGTGAATCATTTCTAGACTTCTGTAAAGTCCAGTGCTCAAAAAAATGTGTTTGCAAATTAAGCCACAACATTAGAAAAAAGCATTATGAATTTTGCCTGGTCATTCACGTTTCAGTAGGAAAATTTGGAGGAAGAAAGATTCAGTGATTTCCGGAGCCGGCTATCTAACCTTGACAACGATCAGTTAAAACGGTATTCTTCATAAACAGCACAAAATATCAATGAGATTTATTTATTATCAGTGATTAACATCACTCATCTACTTTCGTGTCTGCTATGTACGTGTTCGTTCAGAGTTCGGAGAAAAAGGAAATAGAAAATTCTACTCAAAAAGACAACTATCGGGTAAGTCTTTAATTGGTACGAGAAGAACAAACCATACTATACACTGAGTAAATATTTTGGGTAGTGTGTTGGGTAAATATCAAAAGTTGTCCTGAAACGGGACGCCTCTCAGACATACTCAGGCTCACTAAAATGTCGTCAGACATTGAATAAAAGAACAAAGAACTTTTTACATCGCAATTTGTATTTGAAATCATTGTAATGATTTGTAACTACAATAAGAAAGCGATTGACAGTTCATAGAAAAATTAAAAAAGCAGCCAGTTTATCTATACTAGAACGCCTATAGAGGCAGTTGCTTCAAGATCCTCACCCCAGAACCATCGTTCTGAGGGGAACTTTACATTGATAAGATCCAGAGAACACTCAAGATTTTTTATCTCATAACGAAAGTGCTTCAGTACTCTCACGGCAAGCGATAGTATAGATGCCATAAAAAAGTTAGAGGAAGGGGGCAGGAGGAGGAGAAGGTGATACCTGTAAGTTTCATGATCTTTCTTGTGGTTCTGTTGCACGAAAGGTTTGTCCTACACTATTATATTCGATCGGTAGCTTATCTAACGCAAATGCGGTGGCGAGCATCATCCGTGAGAGGATGTGTCAGCGATTATTTCTCACTTATCTTATTTTCGGCAGGAAGCTAAACTGTTGAAAGAGTCCATGAACTAGAGAGTGGGGCCAGTTAGCAGGGCCAAAATGCCTCTGTCTCTATGAACTGACATCAAAAGCAACACTTTTGACGAGCTATTTGTTAATGCCTAGTTTTCAATTGCTATGATAACCTCTGAGTTTAGTTTAGAATAAAGATTATAAGCAATAATTATAGCCTTGATTTTTGTACCTATTATTTTCAAAGACTGTATGCGTTTGAAATATAACCACGAAAATGCTGAATACGAGCAAAACTTGGGGCTCGACATTACTGTATCATGCACAAGAAACGTCATCATGTCTTTCCGGAGCAGCACACGATCGCAAATTCACTCGAAGCCTCGCTCTCTTTTTAGCCGTGCTTTAACCTAAAGGAGCCAGAAAGGCATTATGGCTGTCCGACTTACTTGCCTACTTACTTGAATACTTGGACGGCCCGTCTTCACTGGTAATGCAGGCCTCAGCATAGTTTCCAATCGGTTCTCTCTTGCGCAACTATCATTCACGGTGGTCTCGTTGCTATCTGCGGATGCAGATGGTTGTTGTTTGCCCCAATCACGTCCGCCCATCATTTGAGTGGTCTTCCAAGAGGACGTTTGCATTCTCTTAACACGTTGGCAACGACGTTGAAATCCTGCTCGTCAGCAATGACGTTGGGTAGTTTTTTGATGAAATATGGATAATTACGTTACTAAAGGAGCTTTCTTCCGCAGTAAGGGATCAAATATGATAGAAGAGACATCCATGAAACTTACTGTGGTAGGAACAATGGCAATGTTTCCTCCTAAAGAATCAAATCTAGAGGGAAAAGGCAGGAACGTAGTACAAGATAATCATTCGAGCTGTTACCAAACTTTATTATGCTATCCTCTATATTATATATATATATATATATATATATATATATATATATATATATATATATCACCTGTACCAACTGTCGTCCCGTTGGTCGTCGATTGACTCGAGCGGGTACCAGCAACACTTCCATTTTTCCCTATCGCGTGCAAGGATAGCCCAGTGGGTCTCCTCGCTTTAGGAATTCACTATGCATCATATTTTTCTTCTATAGCTTTCGTGGAGAAATCGGACCAACGGGTCGGTAGCCTTCCTGAAGTGCGCTTGATGTCCCGAGGAACCCAGTCGGTAACGGCTCTCGTCCATCGGTTGTCTTTGAAGGCATCACGTGTTCGGCCCACCTTATTCTAAATATCCTGACGTGTATATATATGTACATATATGTATATATATAAAAGCCGAGAATCCTAAGGTCACAAAGAGGCGCTTGCCTCCGCAGGCACTCGAGCTGATACTTCAACGTGGAATCGCACAAGCTACAGGCATCCGATACCTCACGTCCGAACTTGCGAAACGATACAGAGAAGCGATAAAGGAAGACCTCAAGGAGAGAAGAGCAACAGTTATGGCAGAAGCTGCAGGAGCTAAGAAGAGCATTCGCAAAGCCCAGCGAAGCTTTGCCAACTATAAGACCAAGATGATTGCACTCCGATACCCTGACGGGACACTTACAGCTTCCAGAAGGGCAATGGAGAAAATATCCACCAATACTACTCGGATCTCTTCGCTAGCCATGTCCTCTTACCGACACATAGATTGAAAGAGGAAAATTATGCCGTTCCACAAGTCCTCCCTTCCGAAATCCGACATGCTATATAGCCGGTGAAGAACAGAACAACACCCGGATTAGACCAGAACACCTGAAGCACCTGTCGCCAGTTTCAACAACACCCCGGCTCGGCTCTTCACTCGCTACCTGTCATAATGCAAGGTCCCCTTCAGTGGAAAACCAGCAAGACCGTATTGTTATTCAAAAAGGGAGACCTTTACGACATAGGCAATTATCGCCCAATCTGCTTGCTGCCCGTTGTCTACAAACTCTTTACTCAAGTCATCCTAAGAAGGAATGACAGAACACTGGATGAAGGACAGTCATGCGAACAAACAGGGTTTCGAAAAGGATTTAGTACCATAGACCACATCCACAAGTACCACAGAATCATTGAAGTTTCACTAGAGTACAAGCAACCACTCTCTCTCACATTCATCGATCTAGAGAGGGCCTTTGATTCAGTGGAAACAGAAGCGGTTATAGAGGCTCTGGATAACCAAGGCGTCCCTACTCGCTACATAATGATCCTTCGTGAGCTTTATAAAGATTTCACGACCAAAATATCTCCATTCTACAACAATATCACCATTGACGTAAGAAGAGGGGTTCACCAAGGCGATACAATTTCGCCAAAACTATTCACTGCCACCCTACAAAACGTCATGAGAACATTAGAATGGGACGATATGGGAGTGATAATTAACGAATGTTGACCGATATCGATAACGCCTGAGGAAAGATAGGTCTTTAAACTAAATCTAACGAAAACGATGTTCATGCGGAACGGATGGATTTTGAATGGTCCATTCACGCTCAACGGAACGACAAACTCCGAATGCTCCAGTTACGTCTATCTAAGTCGTGAAATTAACATGATGAACGACCTAGCACCAGAGTTGAGGAGGAGGGAACGAGCGGTTTGGGAAACGTTCAAGAGCATCGAAGATGTAGTAAAGAGGGCTAAGAACATCCGACTCCATGTCCACTTTTTCGACTTTACGATTATCCCTGCCCTAACGTATGCAGCAGAAACCTGGTCGTTACATAAGCAGGATGAAAGACCACTTAGCGTTATTGAACGCGCAGTCGAAAGGCCTATGCCAGGAGTATCCCGCAAATGAGAAAAGGATCCGAAGTTCGACCTACGTCAGCAATCGAAAATCAGAAACGCCGCTCTACATTGGACATCGAAAACAAGATGGGCCGGACACGTGATGCGCTTCAACGACAACCGATGGACAAGAGCCGTTAACGACTGAATCTCCCGGGACATCAAGCGCTCTACAGGAAGACCATCGACCCGTTGGTCCGATTTTTTTCACGAATGCTATAAAAGAAAGATATAATGCTCAGCGAATCCCTAGAGCGAGGGGGACCCACTGGGCTACTCTTGCACGCGTTAGGAAAAAAATGGAATTGTTGCTGGTACTTGTCCGAGTCACTCGACGATCAACGGGAATATATATATATATATATATATATATATATATATATATATATATATCTATATAATTCATTCATGCTTTGGTCATATTCATCAACAACAACTCATCTTCATATAAAAGATACAAATGAATTTTAAATGAATGAAAAGAAAATAAATAAATGAGCATAAAACTTCTTGTGCGCTTAAATAAGTAGTGAGTCATGACACTAGAGCACTAATTCCTGTACCTTACTTAGTTCCTTCCAGTAGGTTTCTCTCAAGACAATTTTTTGTGCCTCCTCCGGTTCCCATTTCCACGATTCACCTCAAAACCATGCAGGTGATTTACAAAAATCATCAATACATGAGAGACATG
The DNA here is from genome assembly GCA_019055375.1 of Parelaphostrongylus tenuis. Taxonomy (NCBI): domain Eukaryota; kingdom Metazoa; phylum Nematoda; class Chromadorea; order Rhabditida; family Metastrongylidae; genus Parelaphostrongylus; species Parelaphostrongylus tenuis. Next base: position 109,350 of record JAHQIW010007146.1, read on the forward strand.
GGCCGCCCCGTCCTTTTAATGTCGGATTAGCTGCATGAGAAATATACATATTTCTTTTGTATATATGTATGTCTGCCACAAGATATGTGGTATACTGCTATGAAAGTTGTTATACATTCTATGCAAGATATCCTATATGTATAGAATTCATAGCAGACTATTGTAATGCCGATAATCAGAAGTGTTGAACGGAAGCTTGCCTAATAAATTTGGCATTGCTCAGGCGTGAGATTCCAGCGAAATTTCATGAACTGTTTATGAAGGAAATATGAAGGAGGTCCAATATATTTGGTCGTCAAGAAAAGGAAGGATGGAAAGACACAACGATTGAAGAAATAAAGATATTTTTGGGCTTGTGCTTCAAAATGGCCATTATACGATTGCCAATGTGGGCAACGATGTGAATGACAAGTTATACAAAATAAGACCAGTGCTGAAATTTGTCAATAAGAATTGTAAGGAGCCTTTTGAACCATGGGTGTGTATCGATGAGTCGATGGTGCCACTTAGAGGACAAATTAAATTCCGCCAGTATGCACCTTGCAAAAGAAACAGATATGGAATAAAGCGATTTATACTTTGTGGTGAAGGCGGGTACACCTACAAAATGATGGTGTACATAGGTGCTGGCGCAAGCCCGACACCAATCGAGCCACTTGCAGATTTTGTGGTAAAGAATCTAATGAAGAATGTTCTGACTGAAAAAAGGCACCTCTTTGTCGATAACTGGTACTCCAGCGTCGCCCTAGCTGAGAGTCTGCTGAAAAGCAATACATACTTTGCCAAAATGCAGAAAGAGCAGGAAAGGCTTGTCTAGGGAAGTCATGGAAAGAAAACTGCGCAAAGGCGAGTCGAAAGCCATGCAGAATCAAAATGGCGTTATGGTTTCGTGATTAAAGGACAGAAGAGACGTCATAATGCTTTCAACAGCTCATGGAACTGCCAAAAATCCCTGCGGGGACAAGTTTGAAGTCGTCGAGATGTACAATAAAAGAAAGTCGCTGGTAGACCAGACTGACCAGATAGCTGCCATATCACCATTCCTCAGGAAGACAATAATTAGAGAAGATTTTGAATAACTAGGCGCTTTTTCTAATAGAAATTCTTTTATAGAAATCTCTCTGACGGTGAGCTATCATTCATAGCATTGAACTTTGCATACAGTCAAAGTTTACTGGTAGGAAAGATAGTAAAAAATTTCATTGTGAAGCTGAAACAAAGCATTGTGAGAACGAAACGTCAATCTTCTCCTTCAGTATAACGAAGTAATGGGGTTCTTTCAGGAAACAGGATTACTATCAAATCGGCGTTATTCAGGTTATCAAATGACTAATGGAAACATCACTAAATCAGGAAAAATGTTGCATGGAATTAGAAAAAAATGTTTTTTCTTGCAGGAAGCGATTTTTTCGTTGAAACATAGAAATTTTTTTGATGCATGAGCATTCTATTTACTATAAACCCTTTGTAGAAACCTTATCTATAACATTTCTTTATTCTGCATCGAAATTATCATTCTATACCGCTAGTCATCGTGGTTTCAAAATTTTACTTTTTAATACCAAGAGATACCTTGTGAAGTTGATAAAAAACGAACTCTGACGGAAAAACGTGTCCTTTTTCGTTGTAGGACGGGTTATAGAAGTCCATTGACAAAGCAAACATAGTGGGAGATAGAAAAGCATGGGAAAAAAAAAACAGAACTGAAGTTATATAACAGCCGGAAATAAGTTCCTTCTCACAATAATTGCTTTTTCCGTTGAGAACTTGCACAATTTTTCGAAACATGGGTATTTCCTCAAAATATAAAACTTTTATCGAAAAAATCTAGTGTTATGCTTTATCATTTCATCACAATAATATCCCCTCAGTACCTCAGATTATCCAACAAACTACCATATTTCCATCCCAAAGCTGATAGTGCACACTCCGCCCCGTTGCGCCGCCGCTAGACGTTGTGAGTGCTGGTTGACTTTCAATAGACTTCACTCAGGCGCCCTATGAGTGATACGGAAACTTTTTGACGTGATTATCGTGTCAGCCCACGCCTCTGCTGCGTTGCGTAGCAGAGCGCTGGGAGGACTGTCGAATTATTGAGCACAGAGTGTGGAATCCGCTATTTGGTCGATAGCTTCTTTGAGAGGCCCGGATGCCGTCCATGCTGGTCTGCTTCTTCTGTCTAGTCCCTCCTTCATGTTGTTCTCCATAATCAATGGAATCTATTGTACACGTACGAGGTAATCCCCTTGATTTGAGAACCATCCAATTCGATTTCTTTGACTTCTCACCATTAATTCTTCATGATTCTGTCATTCAGATCTAGATTTCTTCCCTGTTCTTGAAAAACTCCCGACTAAACGACTGACTGTGATACTACGAATATTCCTCTACACGTTCATATGGCTTTTGTGCTACCAAGAAATTGTACGCGTGATAAAAATGATGGCGCGCGGCTGATGTGAAACTTGTTTTTTTTTTGTATGCTAAGCAACTTAAAGGCTACCTTGAAAAGAAGACCACATAGCGCAGTAGCCAGCAACATAAGCTAACACTTTTGTGAAAAGCTCTTGTGCAGCGAATGGGATCGTTTTTCACTGGTCTCCGGATAACCGAAAGAAACAGGAAATAAAATAATCAGCCAGTAAATTCATTTATCTGGAACCTTTGTAGAGGCAGTGATCCTCACTCCAAGACCGCCTTTTTGACAGGTGATTCACATTAATGAGACTCAGTGATTACTCAAGATTTCTTATCTCATAGGGAAAATACTTCAGTACTCTACGCTCACGACGAGAGTTACTATGGATGTTATATTCAAGTTGCGGGATTAAGGGGAGGAGTTGGAAGATCGGAGGGTGAAACTTACAGGTTCCATGTTCTTTCCTGTGATTTTGTAGCACGGAAGTTTTATCCTAGACTTCTTTTAATTGATCGACAGCTTTGAAATCTCCATCCTAAAGACTACCCTAGAGTTATATCATAGCAACTGATATAAGTGGCTGTCGACTTTATGACATAAAATGTTCGGTTTTGAGATTGGTCATGAATTTTTTGAAAACATACTGACAAAACCGATTCATGGGACGCCAGCCAAGTTAATAAGGGCATGGGTACACAAAACCTTGCAGAGTGGTCGGTATGACATTCCTAGGTATCACATAATGAAGATTTAGAACACAGAGTCATCCAGTACTAAAAAAACTGGGAGTAGACGCTGTAGAGAACGAGATCAATTTTGTCCATAGTGATACATCAAATTGACATCACTTGGTTGAGGGTGCATGTACTGTAGCGCTATGAGCTGTCTCGCAAAGTCCGCACATGATCGTCTGATTATTTCTTCCCGTGCTAATGCTCTTCCCTCTATCCTCTGGGCTGCCAAGATACCAGATTTATCTGAGAGAAGAAAAACACTGTCTGGATACACTAATCTCTCTAATACTCGAAAGAATCTGTTTCTTGATGCATTCATAAGAGATAGAGAGAAACCAACACAGCACTTTATTTTTTATGAATTGATTGACTGACTGAATATTTAGCCTTCTATACCTCGGCTTGGTCTGAATGGCTTTCCCTGTGCTCATTCGTGACCATTTATATACCTTGTGGAACGAGTGGAAGTTTGTGGCCATAAATAAGAATTCTCCCCTGAAACACATAAACGATGCCACTTTTTAGGACGAATTTACTCCCACTAAGAGAAGTCAGTTGGAAATTTTGAGTCTGTCTTTAGTAGTAATCTACAGTCCCATCGCATTGTGGTGGCGCACAACCTTCACCGCTGCCCATGGCGAACGACATCCATAAATATTCTTATTCGGTTGCTTAACAAGTCATAGAAACAAAAGAGAAACAAAAGATCATAGATATCAATATCGGAAAGGAAGTTTTTGTAAAGATAACTATTCAGCCAAGTTTGACAATAAATTAGTAACATGATAGGGTGGTTGAAAGGGAAGTCACTCTCTAATCATCGAGATACATTTGAAAATAAAAGCAAATAGATCTGCGTTCAGTTTCTTCGGTGTCATTGCATCGCATAAATATCTAACTGACAAGAGATTGAAGAAAAATCGACTTGCTCCTCATTCCAGAGCAAACTTTAGCGCTCTCATTGTAACTCTTTTATTACAAAGAAACAGAGCAATACAAGACTGTAATCTCATCACACATTACGCACCAGGCGTACACCACAGTGTTCGTGCTTACGGTCATTAAGACGCCTTGAAGTCATTTTGTTAAGACCGTTGAGCCTATTTTCGGCCTTGTCGAAGCTAACTATTAATTACTGAAAAAAATTGTAGTTTTCTAACGACGCCGTGACTGATCGGATGCTATGGGTAACGATGACGAAACGTTTGGTGATGGAAAAAAAACGGACAACCGGTAACAACGGAGCAAGGATTGAGTCGTGGCGTTAAGATAATCTACAACAGATGTTCACCACAACAATAACGACAGCGGAAAGTGCACTTCATGTAGGTCGTAACTTTTCCTCTATCTACGTAGCAGTACAGTAGAGAATGTAGTGCTATTTGACGGGTCGATGTACCATGATTTTTAGCGGTGGTTCGGTGCTTACGATACTTATAGTTTAATATCAGACACACAGAGCGTCAGAGACCTGCTCGTTATGGAGTACAAGCTTGGGTGAGTTTGCCGTGCACAACTGTTCGTGGTTGCCCTCATCAAAGTCACTAATTTGGATTGAATCGTGTATCGAAAAGATAAAAGTAAAATAATAATAGTGCAGGAATATAATACATAAAGTGTAACGAGATGGTATGCACCACGCGAACAGTAACTGAGATTTAGACCACCAAAAAAGTCAAGCGAATTCCAAGCGCAAAACGAGGTGGAAGCCAAGAGGAGGTCCTATCGAACAGTTGGGGCCGCTTATACTCACTCCATAGTGGGCGGAGGGTAAACTAAAGTTAAAGCTGAGAAGAGAGGCTCTAGACTGTTTCGTGACAAGAGTATAGAACACACATCACAGTGCATATTAGGACTTATAAAAGTGGAGAGTGCATCAAAAGTGCGAAGACTTCCGAGGCTCAGAAATTATAACCTACATAGATAAAGGAAAATCGAATAATACCTAATAATCCAAAACATTTCTCTTCTATAAATCTTGACATTGATGAGTAAAATATGTAAATCATAGCGACCATCCTTATTTAGCTTGCTCAACGTTAATATAGGTTGTTGTTGTCACTAGATGGTTGACTCTTTGGCGATTTCACCTTCTTCTTATTCTAAACTAATTATGTAAAACGTTTTTCTCATGACTCGGTGAATTACCTTAACTGCTAATAAAGATCTGTTATAAAATGAAATATCAACTTTCTAAAGAAAGTGTTCACCGTTTTGCGAGGGTGTTAGAATCCGTGTGTCTTTCATGTGCAATCACGTTTAATACGCTCCACTCTACCTGAACGCTATGGTTTCATCCACAATTGAGCAGCTTTTCGAAATTGACTACCTAACGATTTTTGGTAAGAGAACAATAGAAAAACTGTCTCAAAAAGCAGTTCATCTGGCCTCTTCATGCTACTGTGAAAGATATAATACGATTTTGATATATTTAGATATCGCGCTCCAGTCGAATGAAAAATAAGCTGGGAGGATTGCATTAAATAAACGGAGAAGCTACAGCTCAGGTGTAATAGTCGAGTTTTCGACCTTCCATTCATTTTCAAGACTTCCAATCTAATTTTGGACCACTATTCCAGGATGGTTACAATCATTTCAAAATCACCATACCGCGAAGAGCTTTTGGAGCGTTTTCGATGACGTCAAAAATTCAGACATAATCCAGAACTATTAATGATCCACTATCACGAGTTACGTGGCTCCTTTTCCTCGATTATCTTTTGATTTGGTTGGGTTTATCCTGCATGCTTTTCCATTCGACTGGAATGCGATATCTAAATGCACCAAAATACGTCTATATTTTTCGCTAAACCCGGAAAAAGATAGGATGAACTGTTTATTCTTAAAAAAGCTTTATATTGGCTTACTGCCCAAGAAAGGGAAGAAGAAAGAAAATAACAGGCTAGTTAATTTAAGGACTGTTGAATAGTGGATAAATCCATGGCGTTCAAGTAAAGAAGAAGTTATAAATCTCATCACATGTAGATAAAACACGTATTCGTACATCTCGCAAACCAATGAGCTTCTTGAAAATAGCATTTGATTTGACAATTGACCTTCATCAGCAATATAGATAATCCACTATATTATACGAATAACGTTGCATAGATTATGTTCAGACTGTAGAAGAGACAAGCCGTTGAACCGTCAGCTGTCGAAACACAAAAAGAGCAACAACACAAACAACAATAACATTTTATATCAAACTCGCGTTTCCTAAAAGGGTAGTCTTTAAGATCTGCTTAGGTTGAAAGTGTTCTATATTCGACAAAATGGTTCATGATGAAGACAATGCTCTGCTCTATGGATAATACGTATCGCAGTTCATAGCAAATGCGAAACCGCTGACGTAGTAGTACAAAATATTGGTAAATTATGTTATATTTTCGCTAAAACGTTCGAGGTTTAGGTACTTGATGAATGCTTCCCTAAACAGAGTAAGAGCACTTCTGCTGTTCTAGAAAGTTTATCAGAATAGAAGCTAATGACGGAAGCTCTAACGTTGAACAAGCAGTCTTACTGGTGAATATAATCAAGAGTAAAAGTGAATATGGTGGACAACAAACTGTGAACATTTACTGATGAAGGTTGTAGGTAGTCCTTAGACTAGATAACACGGTGAATGGTTTCTCATGAATTGAGTATCGCTTATCAATGCCAAAGATTTGCGATTTTTTCCATAATACCCTGCGTTATTATTATGATCAATTTTACAATGAAACGTCAGGCTGTGAGGAAGGGCGACCACGCCGAAACGTTAACCACCAAAATTCAAGAAATCCATCGAACGTTCAGAAAGACAGTCGATCAAATAAGTGATACCGACCTCGCAAAAGCAGAAATAAAGCTTAGTTACTGCATCAATCTGTTCTTTTACTTAATGATATACTATTGACATGCCGAGGTTCAAGGAAAGTCAGTCTTATGAGTGATCATCGTCGTCTTCTATGGCTCACAATGCAATAAAATTGTCTGTTCTGCTACACAGGGAAAAAGAAGAGCTATGAAGTTATTTAGTGAAGAAAAGTCCAAAAAGCTGCTTCCGTCTTAATAGCACGTGTATCCATACGGGAATGATAAGTCTTCATGATCCGAACGAGTTACAGGATCAAGAATTTGTGATAAATTTACATCTTCTCATTAAGTAGCTATTGAGTAAGGAACTATCTCAACCTTAAATCAACAATAAGCACGAAGTTAGGTAAAAAAACTCCACTACCCATAGAATAGCTTGTTAGGTGATTTTCTGTAGAACGCTAATTGCTAATTAAAGGAGCTACGCGTTATTGAGAAATCCCACGAGAACCACTCCTACTTTCACGAGCTTGATAAGAATGGTCGTTGTAATTGGCAAGTTATTCATTTAGCTTCTGGATAATTTTATTCAATAAGATAAAATTTTTCGGATCGAAAATCCGTTGTACCGAAATCCGACCGAACAACTCATGAAACATTGGCCCCAAAATCCATATATAAGAGCGGTCTATACTAGAAAATTAGCCTGTGTGAACACTTTTCTTCTAGAATTTCGCTTCACTTGAATACTTTTTTTTTCTTCAGAAAAGATAAGCGAGCGTGGTTCCCCGTTCCTCTTTTTTGGAAAATTAACCGGCTCTTATCTATGGATCATTAGGGTAATAGTAAAATTTCTAGTACTATACGATTATCGCAATGCAATTTTCAACCTTTTGGAAACAAGGCATTTTTCGCGTTCTACTTGGAGTTTTAGTAGTCATTCGATAGCTTGAGTCTCGGCAAATTCAATACTCTGGTTTTTTGGAGACTTCTAAGAATGCTGTAGCAGCGAAATTAATTTGATAGCACAAGTTTCGATGATTTTGGAAGAACGGAAGGGAAGTTACGTTCAGCACTTTGAAGCTTAGGCTTGTGCCTCATAGGGGGCTTACTTGGCAATACAAAATGGAAATAATAGCAGTTTTCCAAGATCGACTTTCGACTGACCTTGGCATAGTTCGAATGGATCAGTACTTATTTTCGTTGACTAGTTCCGAGGTGTTACTAGTAGTATTTTTGGAATAATAGTGAAGCAATGCAACAATACAGTTTAGGCAGCATAAACAATACAATAATTTCAGGTCTTACTATTATCCAGAGCTTGGAAAGATTGAAGTGATTCGCAAATCATTCAATCGAAAGCCTCCATAACCTCGGCAGAAAACGTCAAGAAAGAAGGCGAGCCTCGCCGAAACGCAAGCCACCACGGTTGTTGTATTATTTATGCTACACTACTACAAACTACTATTCTTAAACACTTCGGTACTGCTCAACAGAAAAAGTACCGAAAATAGAAGCCTAAGCCCATAGGACGATAGAGAAAAGTTTTCTTACATCTCCAATACTGAAAAGCACAGAACTTCCCACATAAATGAGTAAAAATTATTTAAATGAATTGCGAACGTTGCACTTTTTTGAGGCGCTTCTGCGATCGCAACGCGCAGCGCGATTCGGGGGATGCGACGATGCAAGGCGAGTGTGAAAGCTAATTTTATTTTCGCTTATAGTGCGCTCTAAGAAGGTCTTAAAAAACTGCAGCATCAAAACTGCCGAGAGGAAAGCTTTTAAATGATTAAGTAAATCTATCAAAAGTGGAATGTGCCACGTCGAAAAAGGGTTGAAAAATTGACAGCGACAATAGAATTGTGTACTATCTTTTCATGAAAAGACGGCTTACTAAAAACGAGAGAATCTCAAATCTTTTTTTGAATTCAAATTGAAGATAAAAGAGTTATAGATGTATAGGAGGAATATATAATGCTGGCTTCCTCATAATCAGCGAACACTGAAGAGAAGAGAGTCATGAGGTATGAAATAAATTTCTTTCTCATTGATCTAATGGGCAAATGTGTTGTGCAGGGATAGCCAACCATTTCTCAGGACCTTAGTGAGCAGAGAAAGAGTAGAAAAAAGAGGGCCATGAAATCATTAGTAGAAATAAATAAGGAAAATAGATCAACTGCTACCTTTGTCTTAGTGGTTATCAGATCGCAAACGACTCCAATAGGGTAAAATTTTGCAGTTTACATACTTCCACTTTCATACAACGCGTCTTTTCTTTGTGTAGAAAATTCGTTCCCCCATCGGAAGCTCTTGAGCTGTAATTTACTGCTCTAATTTTCTATATACGTAAGCTGACATCATTTAGCGAGAGAATCCATCGAAGTTGTGGAAACGTCGGATGGTAAAAAATCTCACGAATCAAATGCTTTTTTTTCTGGAAGAAAGTCCGGCATTCAGATTTGTTAGATTGGTTTGGATTGCGACGGTAGCGAACACAAGGAGTTGTGGTAATCATCAAAATTTGAAGTTAAGATGCATCCACGTCGGCTCATGCCATGGATATGCATAACATTTTAGACATATGGGAGTAATCTTATAGACGTACTTGGAAAAAATGCAATTTGAGGTTATGATATCTCCACAAAATGTAATGACATGAGTATATCAGATGAATTCATTTCCGAGTGTCCTACTATGAAGAAGGCGTCATCGAACATGGACATTCCGAGTATTAAACCTCTGTTTTTTGAATGATGAGGAGAGTGCTTATTCTTTATATCGTCTACTTTCGAGATGATTACTACCGGTATTGCAAAACAGTTAAAGTGTTTTTGTTATAATTGCTGACGATCATATTATTGCTCAAAGTCAAGTGCTAATATCAAATCTTCACTTTATAACGAAGGTCAACAAGAACTGATTGATGAACTCAAACAGAATACTGAACACTTTTTCATATTTTTTGCGCATTCGTCATCTATTTATCTTGAGCTACTGCAAAATGACAATAACAGCTGAGAACGAGAAATGACATTACTTTACTGGAACGTTTGAGTAGATACAATTGACCAAACATCTTTCACTCTTTGGGTACCGCCTGGTATATTTGGTATTTTGCCGCGCGGCATCGCATCTCTGGGTGAATTTTTATGGCTCATGCAGCGATGGATTGAGAAATTTATTTGGGAAATTGAAATTTTAGTGGACAATCATTACCGGAAAATGCATCATCATTATCTTGATTTCTACAAAAAATTTCAGAGCAAAAGTAAACCCCTTCTGTCGAAAAATTTTATATGGTTATACGAGAAGACGACATTGTTGCGAAAAGAGAAATATTTCCAAGTGTATAAGCAGCATTTCGTTGCTCCATCATGAACAAAACGCGGGTTCAACTTTCTCTTGAGGTCCCGAGTTTTATAAATCACTCAACATTCCTGAACATGGAAACCTATGTTGAGTACACAAATGTGATCCATTCAAGAAACACAAGAGAGACTTCTTCTCGGACAGAGACACTTTCTAAAATATATGGGCGAATGCTTGCGGCGTTGATTAGTCTGCGAGAGATGAGTCATATACTCGATTTCAATGAGCATCCTCTGAGGTGTTCTAAATGCAGATTTGGCCTTTACAAGAACTTGTCGCAACCTATCAATGTATTAAATCACTCCTGCTATCCTCCAAGAGAAGTTTAGTACCAATGCACCAACCCCTAAGGCATCGACAGCTTGATGAGATTTGAGCGCGAGATTGTACAATTGACCACGTGTTCGTTGCAGAACACCTCCAACCATTGCGCCGTAGGCACCTCAATTTCTCCGGTATTTTTATCAAAAACCGACCGAGATTTAATGGAGATCAATTTTTAAAGTAATAGAGAGCTAACTTCCTAGAAAATTAGCTCAAGCGATGACCAGCTCAGTGAATGAGGAAAAACATGGCCAACAACTGCTTAGATCAACTCGGGTTGCACTTAGACAGTCGTAGTTGATAGAATGCGCTAAATGAGCTCATGCTCCCTGTTTTCGCTTAAGGTAAGGACAAATGAAATGAGTGTCAAATCCCTTTTTCTGAGACCATAAACCAGATTTATCCGTCTATACATAGTTTGGTTTCTTGAATGAGTCTTTACCAACGAAATGAAGTGAGTGGTGCCACCATATTGAGCCTGGTCGACAACAGATCAAACCAATTGATATGTGCAAGTTCTCGACAAAAAAAAATGGCAAGATCTCATCTTGCTTCCGACTAACTTCGACCACTTCAAGCGCCATTATAAGCTTCGTCTTATCTCTGAATTTTCTTCCGAAATTTTCAAATATTCGAAATCTCATCGATGAAAAAGGTTACCGTGGTGGACGCCGTCTCATTAGCCAGCAGTGTTGAAATCCATGTAAGCCCCAGTAGATGCCCTTTACTGATTCGCTTTACCACTTGCTATTCATTAATCAATTTACTTATTTATTTGCTTGCTTTATCGTCTTACAAAGATTTTAGCTTTGGTAGAAAGTAACTTTTTGGCGCATACAGTCATGGATGCGAAAATAGTGGGATTGGCAATATTCTGAGTTCATCTACTTGTTGATGTCCACAATCTAATTGAAAACAAATATTTGACTAAGTCGGAAACCGATACAAGCTGTAATTTCAAAATCCAAGAAATAGTGAGGCTTTTCTGATCACAAAATTCACTATCATAGGCAGCGACAGATACTAACGTGATGCCTCACTTCATAAGTTTCTTAGATTCGATCTAAAGTTTTGATCCTTTTATTTATCTAGACTGAAATCAGAGCTTATGATTCAGAGTTTGTGTTGAAAAATCTTAATATCAGAGCAGTAATTCAGAAAGAGTGTTACAAATAATGTGAATGTTTCATTCAGGATGCCATCATCGATGAAAACTTTGCTGACGATAATCGTCGTGAGAAAGCAGTTGTTGAGGCTCAACTGTTTGAAGTAAGCTACGTAAATTCTTTATTTTATCGCTTTACAGCCAGTGCCACATGTGTTAATTATATGTTTGAGAATATCGAGTAGTATACAATGCCTTGAACCTCTCACGGAAATTGAACCAGCAAGTCACTCTTTCGGGGGCTGTCTGTTAATCTCTCCACTGCCGCAGGCGTTCTCTGCTATAGTCGGGTTCAACTGTCGTCCCTGGTTCAAAGTTTTGCATATCGCTCAGCATTTTCGATATATTGTTCCAAGGAGTACTTGATATTTCTAATCCATTCTGCTTTCAGTCTCAGATGAAAGATGGATTCATTGGCAAATGGATACACTATTTTACTGATCGAGCGTTGCTGAAACGACTTGTGCGTTCAGATCACCTTAGAATGATTTTGCTGGGTGTTCTTCTTCCTGTATTATCTCGCTTCTCAGTGACTTCACCTAACCAATCTAAAACTTTTCGGTTTGAATTAAGGAAACACACGAAGACTCCGAATTGAAAACGTTCATCGCTCAAAAGTTGTTCAAAGTTGACGGGATTCTCTGTGATGAACAGACGAGACTTGAACTCATACAAAGTCTGATTGTACAGTCATCCGTTTTCGATTTCGACAAAGATGATCTCGTCAAAAAATACGGGTACGGCCGATTCTGACAGCATCTTTTTGAATCCTTTCAAATTACTTTATTTTATATTCTGAATTTGTAGTGAAGAAATGACCGGTTGGCTGATGGATCGACTGGTGCCGTCAATCAGTGAGTGCAGCAGTGTCCTATACAAAGCTGCATCGCATTTCAATCGGTTTAAGAGTGTAAGATGTTTGGTAACACTCATTATGAGAGATGTTGGATGTTCTCCAGCTTTTGATGGTTACTATGCTTTAAAGAGATTCCACTCAAATATACTTTTTTGGTAATCTTATAGTATATTTTGCTATCGTGATGAATTCAAGATTTCGAACTTTCTTTTACTTTTTCAGCGCGATCCTCTTCATAATTGGTATCGCCAGCCGGAAAATGTGTCGGCACAGACAGCGGCACGTATCTCGAGATTTGCCGAGCAGATGACCAACCGCCTGAGATGGTCCTTTCTCATGGAGCCGGGGAAATTCAACTGCCACATGATGGTTCGCGCCTCAAAACTGCGCTCTTTTTAGTTTCATAATTGCAAGCATCCCGAACATCTTCTTCGCTTCCTGCTGATTTTCTTATCCTTATTTCTTCCTCTATATCTTATTTTCCTTTGTATGCAATTTTCAGAGATTTATTCTAGGAATTCATAGCCGAATTCAACAGGTTGGAGTCCTTTTTTTCTGTGAATGAACTTAGTACAGAGGAAGCCTCACAGACAGCTTTCAACGCTAACTTTATGACGAAAGCAAGGAACAAACGTAGGTGGTATCCTCTATTGAAAATTTAGTTCAAGAGGAGAATGACTTATCGTCAACGTGTTAATCTGATTACACATTTTAAGCCCTCCATAAGGTCTGATATGGCACTTATGGTGATAGACCTGCGTTTCGGTCTTCATGTCAAGCCTCATCGGTAGCGCATGCCTTTCGGTTCAACCGCGCCAATGCGTATACGCAAATCTGGCCGAACATTTTACATTGCACACCTGGCGAAAAATCACCTGACAATGCAGTGACAGTTGGTCACTCGATGGCTGATCAAACAACTATTGCAATACCTTTTCATTCGACTATTTTTTTGAGGTCTCGCTCAAGAATCAATATGATTTGCTAGAATATTCAAGCCTTTCGCGAGATCTGATATGGTACTTCGACAACTAGACGTGCGATTTAGTTTTCATGTCAGACTCCATGAAAAGCCTAAAATATGTCATCGGATCAATTTGTTCTAAGCGAGGTCTCAAAAACAGTTCAATAGAAAGGCACTGCTGTTTTTGTCAGTGGGTTAGCTTTGGATTTCCCGAGTAGAATTAGTGTTATTGATTTCCATTCAATAAATGGGAGGATCGGGGGCACTGATATGTGCCCTAGCCGAGAGGTTGTGATGCGTGTGGAGCTGAGCTTCACCCCCACCTCTTTGCGGTAGTTAACAACAACGTCCTATGAGACACCACGGCAAGACTATCTTTGAGATTAAAAAGAAACTCGCTCAACTAATATTCTACGTTGTTCAAGAAGGAGACATAACGAAGTGATTGTTAGAAGTACTGGGATCTGCTTAGTGAAAAAATACACTGTTGTGACTTATTAAATAAATAAAGTGCTAAAAGTAGGAGGCTTAATGAACTGGTAAGATCTAGTCCGTAGGAATCTTAAAGCCCCTCCAAGACTAGAATAGACGTCCCCCCTCCGTGCTATAAAATAGGGTTCAGTGTAGAAGAAGGGGTTCTGATGAAGCGAGAGATATCACTAAAGCTGATGCTTCCTAAGCCACTGACGTATCAATCACAGGAAGGTTCTAAACACTCGCAAGGACTACACAGAACGTTTATAGCGAGGCTTGAAAACAGTTAATTGGAAGGTATTGATGAGATCTTTCTTGAGATAAGCTCAACTCAGTTGCTCAGTTGTTGCACTTTTCTATTTATCCACTCGATACTTTTTTTTCGTTAAAAAGAAACCCGTGTGCGTCACAGAATGGGCTTTTTTTTTTAGAGAGAGCGATTCTGTGCTCGGCTCTATTTTTTTAGACACCCAAGAAACGCTGAAACAAACCCCTTAAGATAAGGGAAAGAAAATACGTTTTCCCGCTCCAGTCATTCTAAACTGCTCTGAGATCTTGATATGTCAAAATTTTAGTGATTCCTTGCTGTGATGCCTCTCGTGTTTGCCTTCGTGACAACGACTCTCCTCAGATGAATCCAGCCGATGTCATCGATAAGATTTTTGCGAGAGAACATATCACTACTGCTAAGAACGAGGAGCATTCAGTATAGTTAGCTATTTTTCTTTTATCTGAGAAAACCCTCTGATTTACGTGACGGTCCACAGAGGTAGAAATTTTACATTGCCATTTTTATAATATTGTATCAGTCTCTTATATGTTATCCGAGGACAAATGAGGACCCTCTTCTGTGGACAAGAACTTCTGTAAGAGTGTTACTAATCAATTAATAGTTTCAATCTCTGGCTACTGGGCTACCTGGCTGCTTTTTGGAGATATCTTTTTATGAAGCTGTAGCAGAAAGAAGGCATTTGTGTCAGACACACTCATATTTTTGCAGCTCAGAACTCTCCTCAAATTATGAGTAGCCTTTTGATAGGCTTGTTTTCTAAAAACAGCATTTCACCGCAGTGTAGCAGGGATGATGGATTGAGTTCCACATAGGTCACGGATTTGCTTGTCGATAAGGTGTGCGATGGATATGGATTGATAACGTGCGATCCATAGATCATGCAGACGTGGTTTACAAGGAAACGCTATTTTTTATATTTAATTTTGGATTTTTTCTCCTCTTTGAAGGAAAACACGGATGAAATGCATGACTCTGGTACTACAAAATTTATGCTACATTTTTATATGATTTTTGTGTTTAGCCAGCGATGTAACAGTAAAAGCACACGGCCATTTTGAACATTAAATGCTACGGCGCTATAAAGGGTGTTTTCGAGAAAAAACAAGTAGCACTATAGCCAGAGATTTGAGCGTTTGAATGATTACTAACGATATTACGAATTCTTAGAAACCAAAAGGGGTCACTTCTTCATTTGTTCCCAGACAACATACAAAAACCTTATTTTACTTTATATTCTCTTCATATAACCCGATGTCACAATTCAATGTGCAAATCTGAAAAATCTGAACCCTTCTTGAATTCGATTCGCTTCTTTGTATTTATCCTCCGCAATGATCCGAAACATTTCCCCTGTCAACATGTCTGCTGATTGAGGAGCTCGTCTTCAATATGTCTCTTAGAGTGCTGATCGAGACAATTTTCCTTGCAATCCTGGTGGTAGAAGAGCTAGGGCGTCCCCTAAGATGTTCGTTGATTGATTGCAAGAGAGTGCTAGGGGAGAAAAATGAACCTATTTATCGCTTATCACTCGCCTCCTGACACACGAGGTCATTAACCACTGCCATACCCCAATCCTTTTATTGCTTTGGAGTTGGTATTGAACGTCTTTTTCTTACGTTTTCTTTCAGTGGAACACCAGATTTCATTCACGCAAATTATATTCGTGGTGGACCGCTACTGAATACTTTTATATGTACTCAAGCTCCGCTTCCAAACACGCAATGTGATTTCTGGAGAATGGTAATTTGAGAAATCGGAGTTCTTTTATTATCGCTCAGTTAAACTCTTAACGTAAATATGAAAAGGTGTTCTAATAAACAGCAGTAGTAAGGTATTTGAAGAACCAAAGTCTTTCTTCTACCCTCTTGTTAAGAGTGATAGTATCCTTAATCCTTTGAGGGCCACCGTTGATAGCAGGCGGCATCGCGCTAGCCAATAGCGCGGGAGTAGCAAACAGGCAGCGTCTGCAGTTTGTGATGAACGTGTAAATGCTGCTGCCTGACTTCGCCGAGGCGCGATGCCGTCATTACAGTAGCTATGTGAGACGCCACGTCTTTGTGAGACGTTTCGTAGCACGTGGTCTCCAAAGAGTTAAGTGTAGGAAAGGATTCCATTTCGCTACAAACGTTTGACATTTATAGGTATATCAAGAAAAGTCGACGTTCATCATTATGCTATGCAGCGCTGTAGACAGCGATTCCTTGGGTCCTCTTGATCGGTCTTCTAATCCTCACTGCTTGTATTATTGGCCAAGGTGTGATTCATTCGTTTCTAAATATATATATTCGACTGTAGGGTAGCTATAAATAGAAAAATCACAGCAATAATAAGAGTGAAACCATACATTAAAACGTATAGCGCGCTCCCACGTTGGAGGTTAATGATGCAGAGGAGGTGGACCGACGGTTCCGAAAAGGTTAACAAAACTAATTATACAGTATAACCCAGACAGTACAATGGCTAACATTTTGGCTGTATCGCCTTCTTCAGACCCTAAAAGCGCCAAATTGACATGTGGTCTACTCAGCAAAACACTTTAGGCACCAAAGCAAATGAAACTTAATGCATAGTTGTTTAATCGCAAAGTAAACAGCTTATATCAGGGCACCAAAGTCTACTACTACAAGCAACTAGTGTGCCGTAAAAGAACAAAGCGGTGAGTAGTTGACATAGGCTGTTTGTCGTACGACCAAAATATATATATATATATATATATAGTATATGTATATATATATGTGTCGGATATATCCATTGATGTAGATTGATGTGCAAAACTTCTGCGTCAGACGAGACTTGAATCCGCATCTCACTCTATCACGGAGCGCGTACCTATCAGGGTGATGGTAAAATAGGCGTCAATAGTGCAACTGGTTAGAGCATCGCTCACGGATAGAGTGAGATACGGGGTCCGAGTTCCGCCTGAGGAAAAAGTCTTTCACATCACTCTACATCAGTGGATAAATCTGTAACATCATACAACCGTAAAAGGCAAAAGCGGTCAAATAGAGAAATTATATTTATGTATCAAGTTTTGTTTGCTTTGGTTGTGAAAGTGTTCAGATGAGTAAATTGCGCGTCAATTTGACTCTTGCGGGCTCTGAACCAAGTGATACCGCTGAAACATCAGCCATTATTATTATTCGTATTGTAAAGAATATACCGTATTATTAACAATCTAGTGTTTTCATAACAAAAATAATAGGGAATTATTCCAGCAATTTGTTCAGATATCAGGCATTGAGGGAATAACCCGAGGTTATCTTTGTGTGATCTCCATGGCCGTCATATCAATGGTATTTGGTAACTAAGCATGTCTTCTATCTGGATCTGTGAGCTTGACCTGCTATGACATTCTTGATTTCCTTGACATAGGCACTTGTAAGCACGACTCTGGAATCAAGAGAGACTGCAAACCTAAAAGAGGGTAACCGTTGGTTTGCAAACATAAAAGATAGGAGACATTGCTACCGGCATTGATCAATCCCTGGCAAATAATTCGACTTCCAAATGTTTGAGGTGAATGACTGCATATCTAGCTTTGCAATGACTCGTGGTGGCCTAGCGATGCATGTCAGTGCTGCTATCCTCCCAAGCAAGTCAGGTAACGAATCGTCGAGCCCGTTAGTATGAAAGACCTGGTGGGACTAGGATGTGGATCAAACCAATCACTACGTCTAGGGGTGGCACTAATACCACTGCACCACACATGCTTCACTTTTGAAGGTGATACTTAATTTTTGTTACCTATCTCCTCCAAATGACATGTGAATCACTGAGCTTCTAGGCTTTTCGTTAACTTGTAAGTGCCACATAACGAGATGGTTAGTTTTTACATGAGTTCAACCAAAGGTTGAGAAAGATCTCCTTTTTTCACACTCAATAACATTTTCAATGGTTAATTAAAAGTAATTGAGTCACAATTTCCCTAGCTGTAAATGTTCGTTTCTATACCCTTTACAGAACTTTGGGTGAAACTCAGAAGTACGGCTCGCTTCTTGTACGTAACGTACGTGTTGATGGCACCGTTGATCCTTTGTTCAATGTAACTTATTTGGTGAGAAGTATGACAACATTTCTTCTCAATTACCATCCCTAATTCGAAGATTTTCTTCTTCAATCAGTAACGATTACAGGAAGTCCAACCTGTGAAAAATAGTGACGAGTCACACATACTTACAGTGGAGCACTGGCAGTGGGATTGGCAGCAAATGTGTGATGTACACTGGCCATTTCGCGTACTCAGAAAGTCAGTTTATTGAAGTCCTCGCTTTGATGAAGAGATGTTCACGGATATAGAATGTTCATCATGTATTTTCAAGGATGCTGAGTGATATGCAAGATTTCCGACCTCAGAGGAGGATGAACCCGGATTTCACATATGCCAGGGGCACGTGTTACCACCACACCACTGAAGCACCTCTCTGCTACCACTCTCTCTTCGATAGACATCAAAGCTGTCAGCATGCAAACTTCAAAGAATTTCGTCCCGTAAGAAAGGTCCCACCTAAGGTCGGAAGTTTTGCATATCGCTCAAATTTGTTCAAACGTTGAAACACTAACAAAAAAGCAGTAAGATGAAGAAAATTTTTGTAGATCATACATTGATAGATAACTGAGAATGAGCTCTAAGAAGATTTTCACAATCGGTTTAATTATTAGATCTACAAACTCTGCTAGCACTTTTGTTCCACGTTTAGAAAAGGAACAAGCTAAGATATTTAGGGCTCGTCTTCAAGAAACACCAACTATCGTTCAGTGTTTGGATGGCTGTGGCAGGAGCGGAACCTTAGTGACTATCGAAACGGTGCTAATGCAATTTCTTCGAGGTCTGATTACCTAAACTGTTTTGTGATCGCCCTTCTTGGTTATTTTATTGAATATGAGAGTTTTCATTGTGCTCTAGATTTGCTCTGGTTGACAGCGCAGTGTCCGCACATTGTGGAATCAACTTCTAGACGTTAGTTGAAACTGATAAAAATGCCTCTCATTATGGTCTGCTGCGATTTAGGCTGTCCCCTTGAGGACGATATTGTTCTTCTATCGGCGCTATTTGTTCGATTACAACGCCGCCTTGCCGTGTCAACCTCGCTGCATTACCTTTTCATCTACCGCACCGTCCTCCATTGGGTAAGGTGCAATTTTGAGTGTTACTTCAGCTCCTTTTCTTCTCCTAATCAAGATTTTTTTAGACTTATACGGCAAAATTTCAGGTAGCCTCGCTATTGGAAATCAAGTTCTTGTTTTTTGTCTCAATTTTGAGGAAACGCTAGGCTACTTACTAGTCATTTATTATCCATTTGCATACTATTTGCTATTGATTCTTCACCAGATTTTTAGATCTCTCCCTATATTACGTCAATATACCAACGTTTCGCGCTTGGTTTATCATGGCCAGGTGTTGGATTTATAGCAAAGTACGAATCAATGGTCAAGCTTTTATCACGTATCACACCACCTTATTAAACGCTAGGTGAATCTCGTTAATAGATCTTCTTTAGCCTTGTCCACGTTGATCCTATTTGTGAATTTGAACTAGAATGGTTTAATTCGATTATCCAACAGATTGAGAAAACGAACTCCTTTCATGGACCAAACTCTTTTCTTATACTACTAGTAGTTGTTCGATGGCTCAAATTTCGAACAATTCAGAAATGTGTTTGCTATTGAGTAAAACTTTTTTAACGACGCTATGGCACAAAGAAATCTCTTATTTCACACATGTGTAGTTGTCGCAAGATAAAGTTCTTTCCTTAAATTATAAGTAACCATTCGATAGCCTTAGTTTCGGCAATTCCAACTCTATGCTTATTTTTTGAAAAGACCGTTTTAGTGCAGCGTAGCAGTGAAAGTAAGAGTGAGTTTCACGTACGGCGCGCATTTGCTTGTCGGCTAAGGTGTGTGCTTGGCCGAGGATCAACAACGCGATCGATAGAGTATGCAGGCGCGATTTGCATGTACAATGCGATTTTCTTTGTTATATTTAGGATTTTTCTCCACTTCGAAAGAAATTATAGATAAAACGTATGAATCTGATATTAAATCTCCCTTACACGCTTATGAGCTTTTCATGCTTCCAGCAAATTATGTGATAATAATGAAAATCCGCGGCAAGTGTGAGGCATAATTATGTTTGAATGCTGCAACGTTTTGATAAGGTTTACAAAAATGAGTACGTGCGGAGCTCTCACGAGTTCTAAGGCTCCGAATGTTTACTGACACGCTTATCGAAAATTCTTGTCCAACGGAAGAGATCGCTTTTTATTCCCCACCGGATAAGCTAAATAATCCCTAGAATTTTTCCAAACCTACTTTGTGGCTTCACATCGCATATAGAGCTTGTGTTGCGCAGTGGTCAGAGATGTCCTGTTATACGAACGTGGTCGATGTTTCTAATCTCGCGCCCAAGTCTTATCAAATCTCTCATCTCTCCGGGATCCGCCAGCTCGCACCAGTGTAGTTTGGAAGAATAGTAGCATTGATTTGATGCATCAGTATGCCGCCGTGAATCATTGAGAAAGCAATCAATAACCGCTAGCGATTTTTAATGAATTTACATGCACGGTACATTGCTCACGGGTTGATCAATGCCAAGCGGCTTATCATTTTTATCTTTTTTACATCACATAGTGGTTTCTCATAGAAGACGTCTCAAATACTATAACTTTTCTCAAGATTCCCTCTTTTTTTATATTATCCTTTGAATTGGCGAAATCTAGTCCTGCTTAATCCGCTGTTAGAATTTGAGGCATTCCATATTTTTTGAAAACAAGAAAGCTCACATTTAGGTGCCGCTTACTGATTTGATGGATTCCATACATTAACGCCAAACGTGCATAAATACTAATTAAACAATAATTACTTTACGTGAGATCCGATGCACTAGAATTAGTTTGCAAGGTCCGCAAAGGATGGTGAATGGCTAGCGTCAATTAAAATTGTTTTAGGTACGATTCTTTATCGAGGCCAGCTTATGTGTTACGATAAGGTGTGTCTCGCTTCGGTTCATGAGTGAGTTTCTTGGAGCTGATCCAGAGTGCACTTCGAGTTTTGTGAGCTGGTGTCCTCCATTCAATATTACAAGCATCATTTTAGAGTCAAAGTCTCTCTTCAGTTTCTTCGATTTTTGACAATTCAGTCCGCATTCAGCATTAAAGCGCATTTGAGTTCGAATCTATCCTAAACTAATAGATTTTGATTTGATTATTTGCATATTCACTGTGATTGACGCTGAGCTTGTATCATAGTTGTTTTGTAATCAAATTTCCAGAGTAACTTGTCTTATTAAGGGGCTTCGTTGTACTTGTAATACATAAATTGTATACTAATCATAGTACCTCGCTATCCAATGAAAGAGTAAATTTGGAGTGTTTATGGAATAGAAACGGTAAAAGTTGATAGAGACATTTTGCAAATCACAAGTGCTTCGAATATCGATCGATGCCAGCTTTACAGCATAGTGAAAAATTTCGAAACATTTATTGCTACGCCAAGTTCCAGTCTAAGTACTTGCATGTGATAATTTACACTAATAAAGTTCCTTTATTGACATTCGCTATAGTGTGATGCGATCATCTTAACACCCGCCAATTTTACATGGGGACGGACTTCTTGTTCACTCACAATAAACACCAAATTCATTAACGATAACTAATTGAATTTGCATGGTTTCGGAATCGTTCAATTGCGCATTTTCTCATGAACATTTTGGCATGCAAGAATCGGCGCGGAAGGTTAATGGAGCTTCATGTGAACGGCCCGAGCGCGACTACTCCTATACTGTCCTTTCCAACTTTGCATTTCGCGAACCACTTCCTAGTCATCCTTTCTGGAGCCGTGTCATCGCCCCAGGCTCCATGAATCTTCCCCGCCGCTTCTCTAGCATTTCCACCTACGCGAGACTCGTTTATGAGTAGCTAGCGAATTTGCTCCCAATACAGCCCCATCTTTGCAAGTATAGGCGAGTTGTGAACGAAAATGTTCGCAAGAAAATATGCAACTGAACGACATCAAAATCTTACAAGTTTAGCTACTTCATTTAATAAATTTGGTGTTTATCTCTATGGTTACAAAACCTATGTGAAGACCAAATATAACCAGAGTCAAATCCTTACTAAGTTATATCTATTAGAAGATAAATGGTTCGACGTTTGATGAGTGGATTATAAAGCTAATGTGAATAGTGCTTATAAAAATAATCCAACATATATCTTATTTAAGCTTGGAGGCTTGTGGCACAGTGGTTATGGTACCCAGCGGCACACATATAGTTGGTGGTTCCATCCGACGCCCAAGGCCTTAGCTTTCCCTCTTTCCGTGATCGGCCAATTGGTTGCAGATTTGTCTGGGAGAATAACATGACTCGGTATTTAGGTAGCGGCAATCGCGAGCCACTTGTAATGGCTGATAATGCATTCACTTACTTCAAATGGTGCTCAATGGAGTCCAATGCGTGATTGCTCCCTCAAACACTGATCACCGCACTAAATCCTTTAAACTTACTCCAGATATTATCGATGTCGTTCAAAGTTCTGTAATTCTATACATTACCGGAAGAAACTAAGATTTGGATGTTACTTGAGTCGTGCACTGATGCATTTCAGGAAACGGCCTGCAGAGAGGAAGCATTACTGAATAAGCACCCAGGATGTCAAACACGCACGAGGGACCACTAGCTTTTGCATGCAATTTTCTCACAAGAACTTCAGAACATCAGAATAATGGAATAAGTGTTTCTCGAGCGAATATAAATCAATGACTTCATTCACCAATGGTGGAATACTGGTACTTCGTTAGTGCCTCGCTCGGGAAACTTGATGACATTTGCGGTGGCGATGTTAGAGGAATGCTGAGTTATATGCGAAACTTTGAATCCCAAGCGAGAGCTGAACTCCTGTCTCACTCTTTGTTGGGCGTGTGATAATCACTGCAATAGCGGTTCTTTATTCTGCTGTCATCAGAGCATTGCGTGAGATGCCGTTTGAAGTCCTGCCCGAGGTCCAGGGTTTCACATGTCGCTCAGCGTTCTTGGGTGTACAGATATATAGCATCATAACACTACTAAAGAAGAAAAGAAAAAAGAATTCTTGATGATAGTAGAGTTGGGTTTCAATGTGTAGAGCGCTTTTGGCTTACCTTGTTGATATAACATTTTTTTTTTGTACATTACCTCTCTTCACGTCTACCGCGAGGATTCCATCACTACCTACAATTGATTCGTTTCCTCTCATCCATCATCGACGATATGTGGCTGTAAGGTATTCGAGTGTGGCTTCATCTGCTTTTGGACATTTCCATTTCCTTCATGAACGTCGTCAAACAACGGTCAAGTTGACTTGCCCTACAGCCTAAAACGCTTGGGCTAAAGTGTTTCCATTCAAATTCCGAAATGTGCTCTTCCCACACGAGTCTGCCTAGCAGCAGTTACCAATAGCGGAGGGATAAAGATGCCTGATGAGCGCAGATGAGTCGAAGCAGTACAGTACCCGTGATAAACATCGTCGCTACTACTGTGCCATCCTCCGTCTGCATATCAATGAGTGGTAGAAATAACAACTAATGTAATCCACTCAGCAAGAAACAGAATACAAGTTCATCACTGTGGCAAAAAAAGCTCTATGAAAAACCGAGCCTCAAGCGTCAGCCGAAAACAACTATAAAACCGATTATTTCTATAGATACACTAAAGCAATCAAATTTAGCTGATGTGGCTCATGCAATAGGTAAGGGTGGACTAGTTAGGTAATACCGTTACCGCCATAAAAATCTGAGGTCAATAAATGTTACGATTTGATCGCAGAAGAGATATTGTCGTGAGTACAAATATTCAAAAACCACTATCTATTTCCGCTCGATAAGCGATTCTTCATTTTTAATTACTTGGTGCAGACAAAAAAAAATTCCTCATTTTAAAAGTCCGATAGCAATTGACGGAATTAAAGGCGCCTACAAATACACTACATAAGTAGACTGATTGAATGAGAAAACGATAATATGATAAAAATCACAGTGATATGGACACTATCCCAGTTTTAAACAAGCATGCTTCGATTTTATTTATTACTACACTGTCGTGAAGAGAAGGTGTACTTGGATCGGTCGCTGTATGTAACTCATTTTGTTTTCCCCATGGACGACAGATTTACTGTGCTCATTCAAGGCATTCGAACTTGAAGAGAACAACAACATCCGGATTCACCAATGAGAATGCTGAAAGTAAGAGCAGAAACGGTTTTGAAATTCAGAAAATCTGATAGGATGTTTAAAGCCATTCAGAGATGTGACAAAGGCAATAGTGATTGGTTGTCGACTGCATGACTTACGCCTGTTACGGAGCAAACGTAATACAATCCAAGGGTGAACTGAATCGAAAGGAACGTCACGGTGATGAGGCGTGTGAGAACACGTTGAAGCATACCCATACCACTAGAGGTGCCTATACGAGAGCTATGAAAGTCTTAAAACACCCTATCGCATTATATTGACTTCTTGAGCCAGGTCTCAAGATAAACTAAGGTTTTGTCAATGTTTTGAAGATATTGGTCACTAAGAGACGCGTATAGGCCCCTAGTGATTTGGTAGTTGTTTCCCAAGCACAAAGAGAGCAAGGGTTGGTATTCCCAAGAGCGTGATCGAACCATTGGCGTTGTGTTTACCACAGGGTGCCTCTTATCGCTATGCTACAGACGCTAAAAATTTCTGTCTATACGAAATTATGAATTGTTCTGCATATACTTTATATGCGAATCGGTTGTTGGTGATAAATGGAAAAATTAAAAATCACAGTGAAAAAATTTCAACAACGGCTCACTTTCTGCTTACATCTAGATACGTGGTCGTAAAATCGCAGGAGAATTAGAAGAAAAACGTAATTCAGGTCGGAAATATGGTGAGTAGCAAACTCCATACTAGCCTTGATTGACTACATCATTTTTGAGTTTTCAATGGGTTTTTTCAGGCGTCAATGTAAATGTTACGGATGTGCGGGTACGATCATGTCATGCAAATGTTCTGCAGTTCGCAAATGTTATAACTCTTAATGAATTTGTTGATGATATTTCAGGAAGCTGAAAAAGGAGAGCAAACAAGGTTTGAAATAATTGATAATCCTCGACCAGCTCAGGCGCATATTCAAGATCATAAGCTTAAGTGAGTTTTTTGGTTTTTGTTCCAACAATGCAGAAACATAGAGTCATAAAAGTCAAAGCATATCGGTAAAGGATAAAGCTTGTACAATAGAAACAAGACAACTAATCCTCCAAAAGTTCCCCATACATCTGATCCCATTATTATCGTAAAAGCGAACGAATGTCTTTTGGTTCATGAGATCGCACACAATGGTCTACCAACATTCATAGCAACTCTGGTTTTCTCTCACGCAGATCTGGTAAGAATTGGTCAAGACGGCTGTATAGATACTTAGTCAAC
This sequence comes from Parelaphostrongylus tenuis, assembly GCA_019055375.1. Classification (NCBI taxonomy): domain Eukaryota; kingdom Metazoa; phylum Nematoda; class Chromadorea; order Rhabditida; family Metastrongylidae; genus Parelaphostrongylus; species Parelaphostrongylus tenuis. The sequence goes on from JAHQIW010007146.1 coordinate 135,169, forward strand.
CCAGGGTGCAGGTGCGAAGCAATGATCGTCTCATGGGGCACCTCTCACTATTTTACTACACTACACCTCACTTGCACGTAATTTCAGGTGGAAAACGAGTGCAAATGAAACGGAAGAAGGCAAATCATCATCTCTTTTTGTAATTTCGCTAGTTATCATCGGGATCTCAATTCTTTATTTCTTATATAAAATACGTCATTGAATGTCTCAGAAGCGACAAATTTCTAAATAAATGCTGCAATGGAAAACAATCGTTGTTCGATGAAATTTAGATTATTGAAGATATACAACACACGGTGATATTGCAAAGCTTCGTGGATATCAAGTGAGCTAAATGATAACTACCATAGTTCGTAAAGAAAAAGGTGAAGAAGTCACAAGAGATTAAGGTACTCCTCGGATTAAATCTTTGTGAACCTGTTCGTGTATGTTAGCAAATGTTGAAGCATCATTCAGATATACCACATTATTATCATTTTATTCCGTCGCAGCTGCCATAGTGATTTGTTTATAGAAAATAAAGTGTCAAATACCTTCATATCAATGCGTAAAGTTTGAAAATATGAACAAATACAAATTACTTACAAGTTACGTTTGAAAGGAGGAGGGCTAGTCGGTATGTTTTGAGCACAACTCGTCTCACGCGTGGCGAAATTTCACGAAGCGACGTTTGCGATCTTTATTTTTATGAGAACTTGCTGAGACCGTATCCATGTATAGCTTTCCAATTCTCTCTGTATGAGACTGGATATATAGTTAACTTGCCGTAATCCACCAAAACAGAGTCAAAGACAGTGGAACCATTTAAGAGCGATTGATAGCTTACACTCGAACAAATATACGAGTAGATTCTTTCCCGCATAATGAAAGCACATTGGACAAATAGCAAACTTAACTACTTATGTACATAAGGTACACGCTATTCCGAATCTGTGGAGGCAAGGTGCTCCTTAATCAGAATCACGTCTATCATGAACCACACGCGTATAAACACTTTCTGTCTTCCTTAAACACATTAGCGATAACTATCTTTATGAGATGACCGTGTTAAACCGAGTGTAAATTTTGACATCGCATAGTTGCATTGAACTCATAACACACGAAGTCATCCATCCCTAGTGATCACTACGCCGCTTTACTGGTCCTAAAGCAGGTTTTTTATTTATAAGTGTGCTATTGTTATGCTCTACATATCATCTGTGCTCTTTTATGAATCCTTTAAAGCTTTTGTAACTTACCTCTCCTATGTGGGTGATGAGAAAAAATGCGTTCAACCACACTACTACTTACGCTCTGCTCAAATTCAATTGCTAGGACCAGAATGAAAATATTAGTACCTGCTGTTGATGTAGAGTAACGAGACCGGGTTCAATGTCGAAACCGACTACTGGACCAGGCTGTTGACGGTTGGCGGCCGACAGACAGATGCAGTGTAGCGTAGAAAGAAAGGGTGTCCAAAATGGGCGTCAGTAGTGTAACAGATAGTGCACGCGCTCCCGAGTAGAGTAAGGTGCAGGTTCTAGTCCCGCCTTACGCAAAAGTTTTGCATATCAGTCTACATCAGTGGGTATATTCGAAACATCCTACCATCGCTAAAAGCGGTTAAGTGGAGAAGATTTGGTATCTGCAAATTTTTCTTCAGAGTAGCAGTTTTCACATTTTACCGCAATGAAATTCGGCTTTTCTTAAGCCCACGACGCAAATTTCTTCTACGTTTTTGCATCGAAGGCTACATTTTGAAAATAAAGTCTAAAGAGTAAACTAGATTTTTTCTGGACACATGTGATCGCGCTTACCAATGTACCGTTCATGTTTGCGGCTTCTGCTCGCGTTGAAAACCACAAAGCTTCTGAAAGCTGGTATCCATTCGCTGAAAATTCTAATTCTAAACATTTCTGGAATGAAGAAGCATGACGAATTCTGCTCAGTACATACCGACCCTCATTCCAAGCATAACTTGGAGTGGCGGTTCTTTGTGAAGACCTTATATAACGCTGTAAAGATCTAATCACATCGGCTTCGCAATTGAACCATTGCTTCGCTGGAAGCACGAAAAGCACATGCACGTGTAGAGAAAGCTTTCTAGTTTTAGAGTTAGATTTTTATCCTAGAGTTTCGAGAAGCAATTTCTATTTGAATAACAAAAATCGTGCTTTGCTATGACCCGCAGAAGGGTCAATCGATTGATCGGCGTGTTGAAGCGGTCACGTCCTCCTTACGCTCCGCGCCCTCCCCTCACCCCCTACCCCATAGAATAGCCAAAATCACCTTGCCCGTGTAGAGTAATTTGATCTTATTTTCTCAGCTGCACTGCGGAGAAACAATTTTTTCCACAAAATAAGCGTAGCGTTGGAATCTTCAAATCTAACGCTATCGAATGAATCAGTAGTCCAAGGAAAGAGCTCTGTCCTGCGATAAAAACGACTATGCGAGACACAAATTCTTTGAGCTAATTTCTTTAGAATGCTAAAAGCCTTACCCGAGGATGGTACGCCACGGTCATACGCCGGTGTTTCGGAGGATTCCTCGTCAGTAACCCACGTCCCACATTAAGCCCTGCATTGTAGCAAGGAGTAGGCGTATGTGGTAACGGCACAGTGCGCAATGACTGAGAACTGATGATGCATGAGAAGTGAAGTGATGAAAAAAGTGTCTTTGTACACTGTGCCGTCACCACATACACCTCCCTCCTTGCTACACTGCCTTAATGTGGGGCGTGGGTCACTGACGAGGAGGACGAAACCTCCGAAACACCGGTGTAGGACCCTGGCGTACCAACCTCGGATAAGGCTTTAAATATTCTAAAAAAATTAGACTGAATGTTTATTGCGAGATTCAAAAAACAGTCGATGTCATGGACAAATGTTTCGCCTCAGTCAAAGCGTTATAAAGAAAATTTTAGCGCTAGTCAGAGTTTTGAGCTTTTGTATGGCTACTAACTCTGATGAAAAGTTCTTGTACAGCAGAAGAAATAGGTTTTTTGATCCCGTGCCGTCTAGCGGAAAAGTACCTTTATAACAAAAACCACCATACCAAAACGAAACATTAGCATTCGTAGAGTTTTCTCTTGATTCAGTTGTTGCCTCAACAGCATTGGGATTTTTTATTTATTTATTCATTTATAATTTACGTGACCTGTCATCAAAAGTGACCGTGTTAATCCCAGAATTCGATTCGTTTCCCCAATCATTCTCCACAGACATTTTCGAAAATCTCATATGTTGCTGCGGCTGCTGCTTGAGTAGTTCTCCTAGTTTGGAATCTCATAGAATGCTGATAGACGATTCTCCTTGCTTGCACATCCGAGGGAGCCAAGCTAAAGCGTTCCCATGCGTTCAGTCGATTCGTAATACAGCGCATAACCACTGCACTATCCCCCCTTCCCCCCCCCCCCCCCCCCCTCGCCCCTCTTCCCCCGAGTGCCCACTTACGATGAATAGGAATTTCTCCTCTGGATTTATGTACTTTAATTCCTTACGACCTCTAACAGCGATACTTGCTATTTAGCCGAATGCTCAAAGACAAGGAAAACATAGGAGAACTCGGTAAATTACAGTACCGCGACCCATAATAAACATGTCTCACTGAAATGTGACTCGGATTCCGGAGGGAGCCAAGCCAAGGCATTCCCTATGGCCTTCGCTGCTTCATTGCAAAAGAGTGACAGGGAAGGGGATCAAACCAGCGTTATCACTGTGCTTCTGATTTATTGCATCGTTAACCGCTGCGCAACCCACTCCTGCATGACAGTCTATGGATTAATGCCTTGAAATAGCGTCGTGCCCAAGCAGTCTGCTGTACAAGCGAAAGTTTTGCGGAGATCACACGACACCGCGTTTTGATCTACCGATTCAGTGCTGTCAATAGATTCGTCGATTTGCAAGGTCTCGTGATCGCGGCGATAAGACTCGCCCTCTGTATTATTTACTAAATCCACAATTAATGGAATATTCCTTCCTGAAACATCCCCTTCTCGTTCATCTCTTTTCTACCTTTTCTCTCTTTTTTTCTCCTAAACAGTTTCTCCTTTTTCTAATTAACTTTCCTCTCTCTCTCTTTCTCTCTCTCCCCCCTCTTTCTCTCTCTCTCTCTCTTTTCACGCGGTAGAAAGAACTCTTTTGCGTGAAACCCTCTGGATATCAAGGAAATCCAGTCTTACCGTACCATTGAATTAGTTTTTCAGAACTCTTCTTCAATGATGCTCTTTTGTCGTCGAGATAAACAAACACAAAAACAACAACGATCTCGACCGACTTCGACACCGAAAATTGACGGCTATGAGGAGGACTTTCGAGCTGGTGCATATCATCTTCGAGTGAGCCGAAGCAATACTTCTTCTCCGAACGTCTTTTTCTTTGATCGGGAGCTATTGTGGTCGACAAGAATTCTCTTCGTTCAACCGCTTAATGGCGATCGTATGGTGCTATAGATATACCCAACGATGTACATTCCGTTGCACTATCGGCACCTGCTTTACTACCACTCTTTCTACGCTACAACGCATCTATCTGTCAGCAGCCAAATTGTCAACGATTTGGCCCAGTTAGTCACTATTGGCATTGAACCCAGTCACGCTGGCAGATAGAGGATTTAGGGGATGATCGACAACAATTCGTCTCATTTGACGGCTATTCAGCGATGCTCTGATATAAGAGTTATACCCAATGATGCTGAACAGGCGTCGGTGGTGCGACTGGTTGGAGCACGCGCCACACAGAAAGGTTGAAATGCGGGTTCGAGTCTCGGCTGACGTCAAAATTTTGCACATCACTCAACATCATTGGGAGAACCACTGTGTTGTTTTTTTTTAACCAATCACTGAGGTCCTCTCATATTTTCTGACAAAGAGTTCACTACACAAATTCTTCAATCGATTTGGTGTGGTAATATGACGTCATAATTATATATCCACTGATGTAGAATGATATACAAAACTCTAAGCCTTAGCGGGGAGCCGAACCCGCATTTCACCCTATCGCTGGCGCGTACTCTAACCCGTTGCACTATCGACGCTCGTTCTGCCATCACTCTTTGCACGATACAACGCATCTATCTGTCAGCAACCAACCGTCAACGGCTTGGCCCAGGTAGTCGCTATCGACATTGAACCCAGCCACGTTGACAAATATTGAATACATCATACCTTTCGTTTCAAGTGATTTATTAAGACCATGCATGCTCAAATTTCAATATGTCTGATAATTATTTTTGAGCCATGCATACGATCTATTATGAGCTCTTGTACAGACCGACATACGTGTTTCGGCCTTGGCAGCCTCATCAGCTGGTCAGTGCCTTTCGTCTTCTACACAGTCCTCTCGGGGGGAACTCAACCCCCTACATAGAGTAAGCGCGAACGTACTATTTACACATGCCATTAAGTGAAAATGTTGCTGAATGAGCAGTGTGTAAATGGATAAGAGATAAAAAAGTGGATTCTATTCGGTTATGAGGCGACAAATGAAAAAACCGACCTCATTCGCTGAACAGGAGCTTTTCATAAGAGTGTTAGTAACCATTCGAAAGCTGAGACTTGGGGCTACAGCCCCACGTCTCCGGTTTCTCAAAACACCCTTTTACAACGCGTAAACTCTACACAAAACTGTGTCTCAAACGCGCACGTTTCTCGCCGGACAGAGCTCTTTCCTCGGACTATTGGTCATCATTCGATAGTCACTAAGAAGAAAAATCCCGACTTTCGAAAAAAACCTGATCAATCGGTCTTGGACTGCCTTTACGACATCGCGTCAGCTGCACATGGCCGCCTCAGCCAAAGGCATGTGAGTTGACCAAAGACATCTTGGTCGCACGAGCAAATTCATCTTATTTTGGCTGCTGTGTTACAGAGAAACGGTCTCTTCAGGTGTCATCGAATGACAACCAATAGTCCAAAGAAAGAGCTCTGTCCGACTAGAGATAAGCGCGTTAGAGACGCAGTTTTGTGCGGATTTCACAGCGTTACAGAAGGGTGTTTTGAGAAACAGGCGAAGTGTGGCTGTAGCGTGAGATCTCAGCTTTCGAACGGTTTCTAACACTCCTATGAAAAATTCCTGTCCAGCGAGTAAGGTCGGTTTTTCATTCGTCCCTCACAACCGAATAGAACCCCACTTATGTATCCATCTTATCTGTCTACGCACTTCCCATTCAGTGACATTTTCACTTATTGGCAAGTGTAAATAGTTCGTCTATGCTTATTCTATGTAGGGGGTTGGCTTCACCCGAAAGGATCGACTAAAAGAGAAAGGGTCTGCCCAACTGATGAGGCTGCCACAGTTGAAACACGTGTATCGGGCTGTGCAAGAGCTCATAACAGGCCACATGCATGGCTCAAAAAATAATTCTCAGGCAGATATTGGATGTATATATATATGTGATTGACAAGAATTCGTCTCATTTGGCGGCATTTCAACGATGTAAAAGATATACCCAGTGATGTTGAACAGGCATCGGTGATGCAATTGGTTAAACCCAGGCCTCACATAAAGGGTTAAATGCGGGTTCGAATCCCTCCTGACGTCAAAGTTTAGCACATCACTCGACAAAATTGGGAGAGCTACTTTATTTAAGCGATCAGTGTGGTCCTCTTATTTTTCTGATGAAGAATTCCCTAAGCAAATTCTTTATCGATTCGATTAGTATGGTGATATGACGTCATAATTATATATCCACTGATGCAGAGTGATATGCAAAACTCTGAGCCTTAGCGGGGAATCGAACCCGCATTTTAATGATTACGAGAACGCGTGCTAACCAGTCGTATTAGCGGGGCTTCTGTTTTGCCACCACTCTTCCTCTCTCTGATACAAACAGTCGATCTGTCAGCATGCGCCCCGGAAAGAGTTAATTATGGGTTTGATTCCCTCTTATAGCTCAAGGCTTCATGGCATTCAACATTTTTGGATCGGTTAGGAATCTTTCCTATTTCCTCTACTGGCGGAGTTCAATGATATTGTCAATGATCTTCGGTCTTTGGTGCCTTAATTAACGTTACTGTTTGCCATTATTAGTCAGAGATCATTCCTGATATTACATTTAAAAATCGTTTCCTATTCATTACTCTTGACCTCTTCTGGCCAATCGATGACCCAGTTGCTAGTGACCGACGGCATTTTAGGTGTTTTCTGTTGGTCATATTTTCTTTCTCTGCCCTCAGTTTCAAAAAGCGCTTTTGTAATAGTGATATTGGTTTCATGGCTTCATATAAAAAAATTTACAGTGACATGCAAAACTCGATGGTTCGATTTCGCGCTCATGGCTCATCAAGCCATCCATCTCTCTGAGGTTGGTAAATTGGTACCAGACTGGTCTCAGACTTGTCTGGGAGGATAAGCAGCACTGGCTCGGTTCAGCGGGACACCACCGCGAGTCATTGTGAAGACCAGATATGCATTCAATCACCTCAAAGGAAGTTAGAAATTGAAGACGAATGCATGGTGCATCCCTCAGGGATAGATCAACGCCGACGGCTTCATCTTTTTTATCCTTTATGCAAAACTCGGCACAGCAGTAGGGAGTTGTAGCGCGTTTGCCATCTTCGGGGAGCGTGTGCTGACCACTTCTCCTTAATTCTCATTTAACTTCAGGTAGCAGTCGCATGTCTCTTGCTCGCCTTCTGGTTTATTTGGATCGTCGCCGTCGTCGAGCTGGCCTTCTATTATCGATTATGGGTTCGTCCGTGCCTTGAATGATAATTTTGCGGTTTGAATTTGATCATGTAATATTAGGTTCTCTTATAAGTTTTGGCACTGAAGCAATAACCATCAAATTTACTGACCAGAAATGATCAAAGCTGCATGATTTTGGTTTAGTTCGATGGCGCATTTTCTTACGAACATTTTGGTATACAGCTTGCCCCTACTTGCTTCAAGATGGAACTGTCTTAGGAACAAATTCGCTTGCTGCTCATGCACGAATGGCGCCGAGGGCAAAACGCTAGTAAGGCGGCGCGCAAGATTAATGGAGCTTCCTGTGGACGGCTCGAATGCGACTGATCCTCCAAACTGTTCTCTTCAGTTTTGAATTTTGCGAACCACTTCCTGGCCTTCTTTTGTACAACCATATCATCGCCCCAAGCTCCTTTGATCTTGCGCTCCGCTTCACTAGCATTTTCCCCCTACTCTCCATTCGTGCATGACTACGAAGCGAATTTGTTCCCACGACAGCTCCATCATAAAGTAAGCCGAGGCAAGTTGTATTCCAAAATGTTCAGAAGAAAATGCGCTATTCAAAAGCACCAAAATGATGCATTTTTGAATACTTCTGTCTAGTAAATTTTGGTGTTTATTGCTCGAGGTCAAAACTTATCAAACGACCCAATCATATGCATTTTTACCCTCATCCAAAAAGCCCTAAAAGGCTTTTTTCAGCCGATCGAAACCTGTTGGAGTTCTCTTGAGTGCCGTTCACTTGCCACCATCGTCCTTCTACATGGAATCGCCTTGCTAGCGGGATCGATTGGTTGGATATTCGACTCGCCACTGCTCACTACTTTTCTAATGGTGCCACCTGTATGTGACCACTTTTTTTCTCACTTTTAAGTTTATAATAATTGTATATGAGCGAGTGGCGCAATGGTCAGATGAGAGGTGCTCTGTGACAAACATGTGGTTGATGGGATATCGTTCCCAATGCTCACAGCGCCTTCGATCCTTTCAAGGTCGGCGATCTGGTATCAAACTCCTGTAAGGGGATAGCAGCACTCACTGGTAGATCAGCAGGTTGACGTGTCATTTGTAAAGGGTATATTTGAGCATTCGAACACCTAGCACAGTGCTCCGAATGGAGTCGAATGCATGACGCATCACTCAAGGATTGATCAACACCGATCAGCTTTTCTTTTTTTTCCAAAGTAATTTCATTAAGGAGATATCTCTTCTCCTGTTGACAGGTGACTTTTGCTGGAGCAGTGAGCGGTGTTCTGATCACTTTCTCGATATTCGACATCGCTTCACAAAAGTATGGTAAGTTTTCTCAAAGTTTTTTCCTATTTGAATATTGTTATTTGATGTGTGCATTGATTTTTAGGAATATGAAACTGTATTTACTTCTGAAGCGTAGAAAGAGCGATGTGCAAAATGGGCGTCAGTAGTGTAACGGATAGAGCACGCTTTCTCGGAAAGAGTGAGGTGCGGGTTCTAGTCCCGCCTGACGCGAAAGTTTTACACATTGCTCTACATCAATGGGTGTATAGTTGAAACATCATACCCCAGCTATAAACGGTTATATTAAGACGAATATCATTTGTATTTACTTTTTTGTCGGTAAAGTTGGATGAAAAAATAAATAATATTCAAATGTAAGAAGTTCCAGACTTTGCCGCTTTCTCAAGTCTCTGTCTTCTATGCTTCTGGGTTATCATAGTTCACATCGTGATGATCATTGGAAAGTACTGTAGATATCTAAGAGATTTGAGGGATCTCAAGAAACGCAATAGTTTCAACATCGACGTAAGTCGTTTTCGTTCATTTGTCTTCATTTTGCTGGTCGTATTAAATTGTTTCCTCCACTTGCACTTAGCAAGTTGATACCTGTTTTCTTAAAAAAAGTTTGATAGACATCTCACAAACTGCCCTTTTTTTTTGAAAGCTTCCTCGATGGTTTGCATATGTTCTCCAGCCTTTTTGGGACGGCACTCGATCGATCGCACAACGCAATTTCCGTTATTCGATTAATGCTTTTTTCTTCGTATTTCAGGAATCCATGAGTTTTCGTATTAATTTGATAGTCCATAACTTTCTTTACATGGTCATATGCATTTCGTGTTTATATAACTCTTATGTATGGAAAAAATTCGCTTTTAAGCGTACTATGTAAACATTTCAAAAATCCTATTCTAACATAAGAATTTTCGAAATCTGAGCTATTGATTAAATCCTGAAAGCCCAGCAAAGCCCATCCATAGACTACAGTTGGGAAAACAAAGTAAACTGAATCTGAGAAAATAATATAAGGTTGTTTTGATAATATAAAAAGTAAAATAACTCTTTTAGGATAATTAGAGGTTTTTGAAACAAAATCAGTGTCTTTTATTTTCACAATCAAAACTACGGAGACAGCATTACTTCTGTCGTTTTTTTCCCCGTATTCAATCTAGGAAAAAGCGGAAACCCAGCATCAAAAAAGCATCACATATTGCAAAGATGTTTTTCAGCTTCATAAGATTTTTCCATTCCAAACTTCTAAGTAAAATGAGGACGGGAAAATGAGCAGGCGCTGTCTATTTTGCGCGATTAGATCTGGGCAAGTGTAAAAGATAGGAAGCCCTTTCAGACCCTCTTAATAATTTTGTTTTTTATGATTTCATTTTGATGCTTGTAATTGGGTCGTTGCACAAGGTTTAGCACCACAGCAATAAATATCAAATTTCTTGGAGAGAAAAAGCTAAAATTGCATGATCCTGGTAACATTTAACTGCTCAAATTCTTGCAAACATTTTGTTATACGACTTGCCTTACTTGCCTCTAAGATGGAGCTGTTGTGGGAACAAATTCGCTTGCTACTCATGCATGAATGGCGCTTAGGAAAAGCACTAGTGAAGCGGCGCGCAAGATTAATGGAGCTTTCTGTGCACGGCTTAAGCTCGAATGGTCGCAAACCACTTCCTAGCCGTCCTCTTTGCAACCATACGATCACCTCAAGCTCCATTAATCTTGCGCACCGCCTTACTAGCATTTTCCCCTACTCTAGCCATTAGTGCATGAGTAGCTAGGAAATTTGTTCTCACGACAGTTTTATTTTCGATCACGTATAGACAAGTTGTATACCAAAATGTCCACAAGAAAGTGTGCATTCGAGCGATATCAAAATTATGCAGTTCTAATTACTTTTTATCAATAAATCTGGGTTCATTGCTCTTACGCCAAAACTTATGGAACGACCTGATATTATTTTGGCTGCTACAGTATAATATGCAGAGTGTTTCAGAAAACAATCATATTGAACTCGACCAGATGTAATCTTCTGAATGATTCCAAAAATTTTGATGAGAAGCTTTCTTCCAGCATAAAGGGTCGTCAGAAAATCGCGTATTCGAATGGATACATGCAGCCCCGATATGGTTGAAATTTAAGGATATCATCTATTATCATTATTTGAAAATTGAATAACAAATCAACAATGACTATGTATAGTCGAGGAAAGATTGATAGCAAAACAGGAGCATCCGGTAGTGGATGGTTAGCACCCACCTCCAGATGGCTGAGACCCGGGTTCGGCTCCCGCCCGAGGTCCAAAGTCTTCAATATCTCAAGATTGTCGGATTTTAAAGATAAAGGATAGAACTGTGAGCGTTGTCCAATTCCTGAGAGATGGGCCATGCAAACGTCTGTAATTAGTAGCCTCATTTGAGGTGATTGAAAGCACATCTGACCTTTACACTGACCCTTAGTGACTTACCAATATATCAATTCGCTAATTCTCGCAGAGCAAAAATAGCACCAATTTACAGACCCTAGAGGAATTGAAACCTTATTGAGGCAAGCCATGAGCGCGAAATCGCAACATTGAGCTTGTGTGCGACGCCGAGCGCCTTTAGCGACTGCTCCACATACGCTCTTATTGTCGCATCTATCACCTGTATCACCTGTCGTCCCGTTGATCGTCGAGTGACTCGAGCGGGTACCAGCAACTCTTCCATTTTTCCCTATCGCGTGCAAGAGTAGCCCAGTGGGTCCTCCTTGCTCTAGGAATTCGCTGAGCATCATATCTTTCTTCCATCGCTTTCGTGAAGAAATCGGACCAACGGGTCAGTGGTCTTCCTTTAGAGCGCTTGACGTCCCGAGGAATCCAGTCGGTAACGGCTCTCGTCCATCGGTTGTCGTTGAAGCGCATCACGTGTCCGGCCCACCTTATTTTCGATATCCTGGCGTGTAGAACGGCGTCTCTGATTTTCGATCGTTGACGTAGGTCGGAAGTTCGGATCCTTTGTCTCATTTGCGAAATACGAGATACTCCTAGCATCGACCTTTCGACTGCGCGTTCGATAACGGCAAGTGATCTTTCATCCTGCTTACGTAGCGACCAGGTTTCTGCTGCATACGTTAGGGCAGGGATAATTGTCGAGTCGAAAAGGTGGGCACGGAGTCGGATGTTCTTTGTCCTCTTCACTACATCTTCGATGCTCTTAAACGTTCCCCAAGCCGCTCGTTTCCTCCTGCTCAACTCTGGGGCTAGGTCGTTCATCATGTTGATTTCACGACCTAGATAGATGTAACTGGAGCATTCGGAAATTGTCGTTCCGTTGAGCGTGAATGGGGCATTAGAAACCCATCCGTTCCTCATGAACATTGTTTTCGTTAGATTCAGTTGAAGACCGATCTTTCCACAGGCGTTATTGAAATCAGTCAACATTCGTTCCGCTTGGCTGATGTTTGGTGTTATGAGAACGATATCGTCAGCAAAGCGAAGATGGTTTAATTGTCGACCGTCAATTTTCACTCCCATTTCGTCCCATTCTAATGTTCGCATGACGTTTTGTAGGGTGGCAGTGAATAGTTTTGGCGATATTGTATCGCCTTGTCGAACCCCTCTTCTTACGTCAATGGTGATATTGTTGTAGAATGGAGATATTCTGGTCGTGAAATCTTTATAAAGCTCACGAAGGATCATTATGTAACGAGTAGGGACGCCCTGGTTATCCAGAGCCTCTATAACCGCTTCTGTTTCCACTGAATCAAAGGCTTTTTTCAGATCGATAAAAGTGAGACAGAGTGGTTGTTTGTACTCTCGCGAAACTTCAATGAGTCTTGTGATCGTGTGGATGTGGTCCATGGTACTAAATCCTTTTCTGAACCCTGCTTGTTCGCATGGCTGTCCTTCGTCCAGTGTTCTGTCAATCCTGTTCAGGATGACTCGAGTAAAGAGTTTATAGACAACGGACAGCAAGCAGATTGGGCGATAATTGCCTATGTCGTGAAGGTCTCCCTTTTTGAACAACAATACGGTCTTGCTGGTTTTCCATTGAATAGGGACCTTGCATTCTGACAGGTAGCGAGTGAAGAGCCGAGCCAGGGTGTTGATGAGAACTGGCGGCAGATTCTTCAGATGTTCTGGTCTAATCCTGTCTGGACCGGGTGTTGTTCTGTTTTTCACCGACGATATAGCATGTCGGATTTCGGAAGGAAGGACCGGTGGAACGACATATTCGTCCTCTTTCAATTTATATGACGGTAAGAGGACATGGCTAGCGAAGAGATCCGAGTAGTATTGGTGGATGATTTTCTCCATAGCCCTTCTGGAAGCTGTAAGTGTCCCGTCAGGGTATCGGAGTGCAATCATCTTGGTCTTATAGTTGGCGAAGCTTCGCTGGGCTTTGCGAATGCTCTTCCCAGCTTCTGCAGCTTCTGCCATAACTGCTGCTCTTCTCTCTTTAAGGTCTTCTTTTATCGCTTCTCTGCATCGTTTCGCAAGTTCGGACGTAAGGTTTCGGTTGCCTGCGGCTCGTGCGATTCCACGTTGACGTATCTGCTCGAGTGTCTGCGGAGACAAGCGTCTCTTCGTGACCTTAGGACTTTCGGCTTTTTTAGCGCCAACGTGAAGATATTCAACGAGTCGATCGTATTCTTCGTCGATGTTGTCGACAACGGTATCTTCCAAGAGCCGACTAATGATTTGAATACATCCCAGTTTATGGTAGTTCTGGGACTTCGTTGTTTGAATTTAGCGGCTTTCTCTCCTTTCCTCGAAAATCGGAACGTTGCGCGAAGGAGACGATGGTCTGATCCCGTGTAGAACTTGGGAACAACAGCGACGTCGGTCAGGCAAAACCTTCGATTTACTATGATGTGATCTATTTCGTTATGGTACTCTCCATTGGGAGACTCCCACGTCCATCGCTGAGAGAGAGGCTTTTGGAATTGCGAGTTACCATGGATGGTTTGGGTCGTCATGATAAACTCGGATAGCCTCTCACCCTGTTCATTCCATTCTAGTCCGTGGGTCCCTATGTGACGTTCTTCAGACGTTCTTCTAGGTCCAATTTTTGCGTTAAAATCTCCGACAATGACCTTGAAGAATGTATGATCTTCTCTGAAGAATTTTTCGAGGTCCATTTAGAACGCCTCGACTTCGTCTTCGTCATAGCTTGATGTTGGTGCGTAAGCAACGAAGATGGTCAAAGCCGGCATAGAACCACATCGTTTCAACCGTAATCGTCCGATGCGGGTTGTTAGTTGTTCGAACGAATCAATGTTCACGGTCAAGTTCGATTTGACGAGGACGCCAACGCCACCGACACCTCTGCGATCGCATGTTCCAAGGAACAGTTCTTCTCCGGTGTCATAGACAGCGTGAAAAGGATGGCGCCTTCTCGTCTCAGCCAGGCCAATGACGTCGTACCTTATTCTTCTTGCTTGAATCAACTGATCTTCTACAGCGGATTGTTGAGCAAGGGTTCTTGCATTGTAGGTACAGATCGTCATTTTAGTCCGTTTCGATCTTGGCAGCCTAGTTCGGCCCTGAGATTTTAGCAGCCTCTCCGTACTCGTCCTACCTGGCGCTGCCGTACCAGGGGCTCTTTCGGGGTCAGGGGAATGAGGCCCATATTTGTTACTGTTTTTGGCATTTTTGATACCCAACGTGTAGCTTGCCAGGCTCTAAACGTGGAGGCTGGGTACTCACGAGTAGCTTGCCAGTCTCTCTCGGAGGAGCGGGAGGAGCTTATTTGTTGGAGGCGACTCCTAACCGCCTCCCATGTACTTCCCAGCCGCTTGATTGCAGGCTTTTGGCCGACTTGACTCGTAGAAATAGAGTTTTGTCAAGTCGGCACTGCAGAAGCAGGGAGCTCGTCCCCTGAATCCACCTGCGTCTCTGGGAAGCACACGGTCGCTTTTGGTTCGCGTTTTATTCCCCTATCCACCACCTGGGGACGCGCCACGTGCCCTCGCGACTAACCGGGCGGGATCCCTCAAAGAGGGAGGTCCGTCTCATCTATAGTTAAAAAAAATCAAATTTCTGAGAGAATATTTTTTTAAGAAAGATATGAGGACCTCGAGGAAGCTTTGAAAAGCGGACAGTTCTTAAGATAATTTACGTTTTCCATACCGAGATTCAGTGAGATTCGGTCTTCTTTCGATTTGTACAATGAGTTTTTCAGCAATTTCTATATGTCCATCGGTTTATGTTTAGGTTTTTAAAGAAAGTTTCTTTGGCACTCCTCCTTTGGTGGCATTCAATGGCATGGAGGTTGCACGCGGTTCAACTCTATCGGATTCGATTCAAGACGACATTTTTGGTGACGATTATGAACTGGATGTGGTTCTTCAATAGTTTATGACGACGGTCTTCTCAGATGTTCGCTAAACTAGACTGATATTCTTCTTTTCTGTTCCGTATTTATAAATTTTCTCGTTCGAGTACTTCATAATCTCTTTTATATATTTCTCTCGGGCTTGTTTTCACTAATGTTAAGATGTTCAAACTCTCTCTAACTCTTTGTTACTAAATTTCTTATAATTATCAAGTAGTTTTTTCTCCTTAGTTCATGTGGGCGCTGATTGTGGAGATTCTCTTTAGTTTGACTTCCTACTGCGTCTACAAATTATTCTTTCTTGGAAACTACTAAGAAATTGTGAGTTTTTTATTGAAAAACCCATGTGAATAAATGCTTTACAATGATTGCTGACAGTTGCGATACTTGACATCGAAGAAAATATGATAGCAGAGCGGTGGCCTCGGTGATATAGTGGTAGCACACGCGCTTAGTGTAACACAAGTTTAACTCTCCTCCGGGGTCGAATGTTTTGAATTCTAAGTAAAAGTTCCGGATTAACGTTTATATTCGGTATTTTTTATGTTGATTCTTCTCGTCAAATTATCCCTACCAAATTGTCTCCATTCATGACATGAAATGCCACTAAGGATGATCGCAAAGTCGAAATGAAGCACCATATATTCTGCTTCATTGAACATTACCTCCCTAGCGACTATTTTAAGACCTCGCTTCAAAATTCAACAGAATTTAATAGAATACCTTGAACTTCTCAGAGGTCTCATTTGATATCTCTAGTGGGATGACGACGTGGGCTTCGGCGTTCTCCTTGCCTCATTAAAGCCACATGCCCAGCGGCTCATTCCTACCACTAATGGCAGCGGCGATGAAGATGCATTAGTCTAAAAGTGAAACATCTTTTGACATTGTGGCCTAGAACTCCGAAACATACCGTAGCCCATTAGACATGCAGTACCAGAACTCTGAAAGGCTTAAAACACTGCATTAGGGCGTTTCATGAGTTTGAAACTATGGCAATAAATACCAGATATATTACTTAGAAGTGTCTAAAATTGCATGATTTCGGTATCGTTCAATTGGACATTTCCTTGCGAACATTTTGCTATACAACTTGCAGGTACTTACCTTGAGATGGAGCTGTAATGAAAACAAATTCGCCTGCTCAAGATCAATGCAGACGATTGATAGCGTTCCCTGTGAATGGTCCGAGTGCGACCAATCCTCCAGACTGTTCTCTCCAGCTCTGAATTCAGCTAACCACTTCATAGCCGTCCTGCAACCATATCATCTCCCCAAGTTCCAGAAATTTGGACGTCACTTCGCTAACAGTTTCCCCTCACGCACCATTCGTGCATTAGAAACAAGTGAATTTGTTCCCAAGACAGCTTCACTTTATAGCAAGTATAGGCAAGTTCTATACTGAAATGTTCGCAGGAAAATGTGCAATTGAACAATCTCAAAAGGACCTAGTATCAGACTACAGCGGTCTTTTCAAGCATGGTCTCGACATAGTCGACTGAAAGGTATTGTTAAATGCTTCGTAACAACCTCAAACCACCGACTTGAAATCAGTCTAGACAGCAATATCAAGTGATTTTTTACTCCTAGGCTGATGCATCTTCAGCGCCGCTCCTATTAATGGCAGAGGTGAACGGTAGAACAAGTTGCTTTGATGAGGCGAGTGAGAGAACGCGGAAACGTACGCCAGCCCATTACGCTTGACAAACCGGACATCAGAGACTTGAGACATTCTAGCGAACTATACTGGATCCTTGAGCAAGGCAACAAAGACAGTCGATTAGAAGGTATTATCAAGCATTGCTAGCGGTGATTTGAATATATATCTGGCTTATACGATGGCTTACGGTGTCCTGTCGATGTTCCACGTCAGTGCACTATTCTCCCTCCAGACCAACCAGTATCAGTTTTCAGACCCCTAGGGGTGAACACGAGAGGCACGATTGAACCAACAGCCACGAGTATAGATGATTTGACGATACATCGTAAAAACTGATCTTTATTCAAAGTCTATGCGAAAGTGTGCATAGCACAACACCTTTAGCAATTGCGTTAGACGTCACATACAGATACCCTACGGCAATCAACGAAGGCCGCGTCTGTTTGCCGCTGTCTAGATTGTCTTTCTAATAAATCATAGTCAGTAGCGAGAAACTTTTTCCTATTATTCATATCACAGCGCACCTCTACTTCACTTCAAGAGTTGTTTTGATCTTATGGAATGTCCCTTTGACGATATATTTGATTGAAAAAGAGCTATTTTTTGCTTTATACGACCCGTCATCATAACACTCTGTGCGGATCACACCTTTCCTCAAATTCGTCGCCCACAAAGATTTTCGAAGATCGCACGTGTTGCTTCGACTGCTGCTTGAGGTTTCGTCTTCATCAACCACGCAGAATGCTGGCCGAGACTATTCTCCTTGCGATTCTGGAGGTGGCCGAGCTGAGGCATTCCTATGTGCTTAGTCAATTGACTGCTAGAAAGTGTTAGGGGAAAGCATTGTCCAGCACGTAGCTTGCCACCTTGCTTCGTCTACACCGCATAGACACTGCACTATCCGTTTCCGAGTGCTATTGAAGATGACTAAAAGTTTCTTTCCTGAATCTGTATATTTTCATCTCTCAACATTCGATTGCTTTTATAGACCTTGCTTGAAGCAATACATATCTGATAACATATTCTGAGCCTTTCATTGAGTCGTGTGGCACTTATGCAGTGTTAGACAGATTTTTTGGCATGACAGCCTCATCAGTAGCACGGTGCCTTTCGGTTCAGCCAGTTCTATTACTTGACTTGCGATCATTTAAATTATATCAGCGTTGATTTCTTCATATGTAAAGATTATATTCACCGAAGAGCCCAAGGCATTGCCTGAACCGAAAGGCACTCTGCTACTGATGAGGCTGTAATACTGAAACACATGTCTGGTACTGTAGATATTCCATATCAGACCACATCAGAGCTCATGATGGGCTCAAGATATGCTATCAGTTGTATACTTTTTTCAATTTTCTATGACCCCTCATAGGAATACTTTCAATTTAGCCAAGCGCAAAAGACAAAGAAGACATACGAAAACATGATGAATTACAGCACCGGTCAATCATGATAATTATGTCTCACTGAAAATGACTACTCCCGGTTGCATATTTCTAGCAAAATAGTTTCATGAAAAAAAAGTCTTGACGCTAGTGGAAAGTTGTGGCCCCGTCAATTCTGTAAGCCTAAGCCTAAGCTTAAGGTTGAGTCTAAGTGTTCTCGCGTACTTGGTTGCTCAAAAAAACAATCAGAAATGACGGGACCACAGCTCTCCACTAAAGCCCAAAGTTTTTTCTTTCTCACAATCATCAACAATCTCTATTGTCTAAGCGTACATATAGCGCGATACGTACGCGGCTGCAATACGCACATGATCCATTAGTTCAGCCGCAACTCTAGGGTGTCCAAAAAAGTCCTCCATTCGTCCTGTGTAAATTAATTGTGGACAGATTATTCTGGTAGACAGAATTAAAACGTCGAGTCGCCACAATGAGGGTCCCCTGCAAGTCATTTCATTAACTCAGCATGTATTTCATCATCTTTACGATGCCACAACTATAGGGCCACGACTCAGAAATTGATCATCACCGAACGCTTTATTCTTCCACTCAATTCTCCGATGCAGATTTCCTGATTTTCTATCTTGTCCTTTCTGAGTTTAAATATGCTTCAGAGAGCGCGTAGAGCAGTGGTTAGAGATATCCTGCGATACAAACATGGTCATTGTTTTAACTCGAAGTCCTGGGCTAAACGACCTCTCAATCCCTTGAGTGCATCCCATGCCTTCATAAATTGATTAACGTCGAGACCTTGATCCTATGCGATTTTAGATCCTACTTGCATATTGACATATAGATTGTGGTCAAGGTACTATGCGGTGTAGCACGTCGGATTATTTTCATTTTGCAACGACATTCATTGTCATTCAACTTCACTATGTCCCATATGAAATGACCCCACAGCAATGTGTCTCACACTTGGAAATGGTTCGACATCTTCTTCAAGAAATCCAGTGAGGTTGAAGAAAATGTTTCTGTTGTGGAAGCGGGTTGGCCGCATGAGGTAAAACCTGTCTCCTGATTTCTAGTAGAGCCACAATGCTTGTGGAAGACTTTGAATGGTCATAGTCCAGAGAAGGAAGATCCTATTTCACCAACAAATCATAGATGGGATAAAGATTATGCTGGAGAAATTGACCGTACCACATATATGACTTTAAAAACTTTCACGCCTGATGGCTTGCAAATTCTTCTTCACTATGGATAACGATATGTGGAACATTCCGTCTCAATCACATCACTTGGAACTTTCGATCGCTATGTTGAGCCTTTTGAGAGTATGCGTAAACTCTCCAGTACAAAATCACCACTTCTTTCCCACAATTTCCTTTTGGGCCTATGATATCACCGAAGTTACGCACAAGGCTCTTATGATATCATAAACATTCGTGTCAGATAAATTAAAGTAATGCCTTGTATCCTTGGAGCAAAATACATTGAAGCTTAGTCCTAATCACTGTATCATACCTGGAGAACTGAACACGTTCTTCAAAGGTACAGGAATACTGCTAAAAACAATGCTTTATTTTATTCAGCTTCGTACATCTGCTATCTGGCTATACAAATCATATACACAAAACACCTAGTCCTGCTTCTTCTGTCCTGGCTGCCAACCTTGGATTTTAGTACGAGTTGTCGAATAAGGAATATACTTCTTATCTCTAAATATAACAGGATAATTCCGAGAACCGACTAGCGATTAACCTCTGCAAAAAAGAATAACTCAACGTTTTTTCTGATGAGTAGGAGAAAAGTTGTTATTAGTAGGACTTATTAAATACAATGGATTACAGAATACCATTCAATATAGTGATCCAAAAGCTGACGTTTCAGCAATATCACCTTCTTCAAAGCCTGAAAACGTAGTAAGCAAATTTTATATGCTTTGGAACTTCATCTTTTACATCTATATTTGTTTGTCACAATTATTTTGCCTGTCTACAAAAGTATTTCACCGAGTAGACTGCGAAGCAACTCGAGCATTCCACTTGAGAAGAAGTCGATACCGCCAAAACGTCAGTCCTTGTATCGCTGTTTTGAATGGTATTGTGTATTGTATTGTACTCAATTGATCCTACCATTAATAAACGCGTTCCTACTCATCGGAAAAATCTGAGAAGACCCGCCAATACTGATTCTTGATCTACGACGAGTGAGCTGAATTTTACTATCCCATAACGACTTTATGAACAACGCACAAGTGAAGGATGCGTAAAGAACTATTGGGAGCGAACTAACTACAAGTATAACTTATACTATCTTTGAACCAACGACTCTGCGTGACTTACTCAAAAATCGAAAGGTTCTCTTCGTGCTGTAGCACCCATTTCTCATTATGCAGTGGTTTAACACTAGGTGGATCATCGCATATGTGGTGAAGCCAGCGATGCCTGAAAGGAAGCATACCTCATAAATTCTAAAGATATCGACGGAATGGTGGTCTTTTAGAGGAACACATATTTCTTGCATACTTCAGTAGGACGCATCTATGTACAGTTCTTGAACTGATAAACGTACAATAGGTAAATGATATAACATAGTCCCATCAGAACCCCATTCACTTACTTGTAACCTGATGATGGTGATTATGTTACTTTAATATGCTATCACAACTGAAAGACCGACTTTCACTAGACCTCGGTATGACCGTTGAAAAATATCTTGCGAACTGTCCCTTCCTCGAAAAAAAATGCTTGAATTGGAATTGTTGACTTCAAAATAGGTGACAAACGTTTTGGTGATTTCGCCTTGGGACCTCTCCTATAGATGTGCTCCTTAGTTCCATGATTTCTTTCGCACTAATGTCTCTTCGTCTATTTGAAATCAGGTTATTGCTAAGAGGCAGTGGTATATTGGAGACTGATTTAATAGCTTGGGCAGACATTTGGATACGGCTGTAGCACTAGGGTCCGCTATCTAAGTGGAATGGGCGCTACCACAAAGTGACGTCTCGATGGACAACTCATGCACCCGACCACCTCACGATGCAACGACTCGCATATTCTGGAGAAACTGGGCTAGACCACAGTAACAATCCATCGTATAGCCCTGATATAGCTACATCGAATTATCACCTCATCTGCTCCCGGAAGCAACATCTACGGGAGACAAAATCTGTAGACTACATTCGGCTCAGAAGCGACTTCACCGTCTTCTTTGATCTCCAGCCTTATTCTTTCTGCGAGGAAAGCATCCAATCTTTTCCCAACAAATGAGTTGAAGTGTGGAAATGGGAAAGAAATTATGGACATCCCAATATAAAAAGGCCCTGCGGTGTACAAAATCTCTGCAGAAGCTAACCATCGATATGGAGGGGACAGATACCAACTTCGTTCAAGTTTTATCTTGTAGAAAGGATGCTGATCAACTGTTTTATACGACTACAGAATTTTGATGTATAACTCCAAGAAAACCACGACTACATGCTAAATCATTCCTTACATTATTACCAATGAATTCCGATTCAATTCCAGAACTTGACCCTGGATCGGATACAGTAGAGTTGGAAAACCTTAGACTCTTACGATTCACATAAGACTGTAGTCTGCAAATCCAAAAGCAAATGACAAATGAAAGTAACAAGGCATTAATATAAACAGAAATTGTTAACTTGAATGACCGTGACCGATATAATACGACTAGAAAGTGAAACGCAGGCCTCCTAATTCTTTTGTTACCAGGCAAGAACATCTATACCCAAAGCCAATTTTAATTTGGTGTTCTATGACCTTCTTTACTCTTTCGTATATTCGACCATCCCCCGTAAGAAAATAAATAAGTAGATCTGAACAGGCTGAATTAGTATAACATTAATATAAAGTAGCTATGGAGAGAGCCAAACCATGAACGCTTGACTGAACACGGATTAGCACAATATTGGGAGAAGAACTGGAACCTCAGTTATAACTGATCCGTACGGGCCTCCGGAAAGGGTTGAAATGCGGGTTTGATTCGAACCTGAGGTTCGTAGTTTCGCCAAAACACTCAATATTATCATATATGTAACATTATATATATATCATCTATTGTCATATACTCATATTGTCATATATGTAACATATATATATATATCATATATATATATATATCATATATATCATACATATATATCATATATATATATGCACATATATGTACGTGTATACATATATATATAATATATATATATATATATATAATATATATATTAATATATATATATATGGACATGGGCGCATGTGGCGCAGTGGTTAGAGGTGCCTTGCGTCGCACACGAGGTCACTGGTTCGATCTCGCGCTCATGGCTCACCAAGCCATCCATCCCTCCGGGGTCGGTGAATTGGTACCAGACAGGTCTCAGACTTGTCTGGGAGGATAAGCAGCACTGACTCGGTTCAGCGGGAGGCCACCGCGAGTCATTGTAAAGGCCAAATATGCATTCAATCACCTCAAAAGAAGCTAAAAAAATTGAAGTCGAATGCATGGCGCATCCCTCAGGGATTGATCAACGCCGAGAGCTTTATCCTTTATCCTTTATATGGACATAGACATCAAGGATGAAAAGGATAAAGCTCTCGGCGTTGACCAATCCCTGAGGGATGCGCCATGCATTCGACTTCAATTTTTTAGCTTCTTTTGAGGTGATTGAATGCATATTTGGCCTTTACAATGACTCGCGGTAGCCTCCCGCTGAACCGAGTCAGTGCTGCTTATCCTCCCAGACAAAGTTTAGACGAGCCTGGTACCAATTGACTGAGCCCGAAGGGATGGATGGTTTGGTGTGCCATGAGCGCGAGATCGAACCATTGACCTCGTGTGCGACGCAGAGCACCTCTAACCACTGCGCAACATGCGCTCATATATGCTCGCACGCGGACATAGAGATATGTGCCTGCAAATAGACTTTATATATATTTATATATATATGCATATATACACTCACATATATGTGTGCATATGTATATGCATGCGGTTCCTGTCCATTATAAGGCAATAAACGAAAAACCGATCTCATTCGATGGACAGCATTTTTCATAAGATTATTAGTAATCATTCCAAAGTGTAAATCTCTGGCTAGAGTAGTACGTAGCCGGTTTTCAAAAATACCTTCTATATCGCTGTAAAGTTGGAATTAGAATTGAGGTTCACATGCGCATATTTCTCGCCGGACTGAGCTCTTCCCTTGGACTATTAATAATCATTCGATAGCGTAAAGCTTGCTAATTCCAATGCTGTACTTACTTTCTTAACAAAAAACCGTTTCTCTGCAGTGAAGCAGCGAAAATAAGACTGAATTCGCATACGCAGCGAACCTTTGTCCAATTCACGGGTCCCGGGCCTGGCGGCAAGGTGGCTGACGCGATGATCAATCGATTTGCGACAGGCCATATAAAGTGCCGTCTTTGTTATTCAATTAGCAACTGTTTTTTCACCTTGAACGAAATTCTCAGATAAAACGTATAGCACTGTTACAAGATGACTATAAAAACTTTTTTTCTGTTATGGGTACGGATAAATCAATCATCACTGTGATCACTTTGATGAAATTCAGGAGGCCAGAACTTCCTAATTGCTTCCAACAATGACTCGTAAACATTCAGATACTACGAGATTTTCTCAGCACGCTCATATGCTGGAAAATCGATCGATCATCGCGTCGGCCCACCTTGATGCCTCACCCAGAGACCCGTGAACTGGCCAAAGACCACTTGATCGCGTACACGAAACCGACAAATTTCCCTCTTTCATTGCAGAGAAACGATTTTCCCAAGAAATAAGCATAGCTTTGGTATCAGAAAACATTACGCTATCGAATAATTTACTATTAGTCCGAAGAAAGAGCTTTTTTCTGCGAGAAAATTGCCAACACTCCTGTGAAGAGTTCCTCTTCAGCGTATGAGATCGATTTTTCATTTGTCGTCTTATAATGGATATGTACGCATATATGCACGTATTTGCACATATATACAAATATAAGGAGCGTACGTGGCGCAGTGGTCAGAGGCTCTCTGTGTCGCACACAAGACTGATGGTTCGTTTTAGCGCTCATGGATCACCAAGTCATCCATCTCTCTGAGTCTGTAAATTGATACCACACTGGTCCCAAGTTGGTCTGGGAAGATAAGCAGCACAGACTCGATATTGCGGTGAGCCATTGCGAAGGCCAGATATGCATTCAATAACCTCAGGCGAAGTTAAGAATTGAAGAGAAATGCATGGCACATTACTCAGAGATTGATCAGCGCCGAGAGCCTTATCCTTAGTTTTTATGTATGCATACATATTCATGAGATCGTATACCCGCTAGAAGTGATCAAATAATGAAAAATTTTGTTGATTATATTGCTGTAAAGAACTGACTGGCTCACCAATCAGGCGGAATCTGCGTAGCATCGTAGTCAAGCCATACCTAAAATATTTCGTCCAATTAATATGATACATGACAGCACTCATTACAAAAGAAAGTATAATAGAAATCCAGCGTGCTGAAACATTTACAATAGTATTAAGAGATTTAGAAAACAAGAAACCGACCTTATCCGGATACTCCACCCACCGATTCCGCGGCATGAAGAAGGAATTGTCTTCGTAGTAGCGATTACCGAATTTATCAGTTCCAACATGAGTACCAACACGTGTATTATCCATCCTGATAAATAGTGAATTTGAGAAGTACCTCAAATAAAAAGGAGGGTCCGTTAGAATCTGCCTCCTCGCTCATAAGCTTCACCAAGACTCAAAACACAGAACTGGATGTGACTATATCCAATTACAGCGAAACGAGAGGAAGTCTACCTATACCTAAAGATCTACTGAAGCCTGACTCACAAATATCTCCTTTTCAGTGTCGCTTTAATCCCTCCCAATTGCTTCACCATACTTGCAAGCTTTTGTATCTTGTCAAATCCAAGCCATTCTTTTATGGACATCTTATCCAAGGCTTCCGAGAGCTAAAGCGATCTACAAGACAACAGCAAGCAACTATCAAAATGAACTAAATATTCGGAACAGCATATACCACTTATATTACATGAAAACAGGAGAAGACCAGATATTTATTAACAGATTAAAACCGAATCTTCCTACATCAATAAGAGGGCCTTGCACGCATCTATGGCGAAACTACTGATGAGCAGATATAGATTTAGAACTTTTTCACCCTCCACAAGAAACAGAGTAGGGCCACATGACCACATCGGATATGCTGGAAGTAAGCATAAAGTTATGTCCAACGACTCAGATAAGTGTAAAGAAAAGGAAATTGAACACATATTTCAAAAAACGTACGTAGATAAAGATTAGCTGCACAGTTTAACCATAACTACAGCATTGACAAGCCCCGCGTCTTTGAGGTCGATTGACTCATCATCGATGACCTGGATTGAATCTAGTACTGTGAAGTACGACCGCGATATCTTCATAAGCGATAATGGTTCAATTAAATAAGTGAAAACTACAAAAATAGGTGAGGAATAAAACTAAATGCACGATCAGAATTTAGAAAGTCGATTCAAAAGTAGAAACTTCTATGGTGAAGGAAAACAAAAGTGATTCTTGAAATTCTCCGTTCGCTGATCATTTCTGAAGGAGAGTTTTAGCTAGACGAAGCCTTTTCACTAGACTCTTCAGTATTCATTCGAAAGTCAGAATCTCGGCAATTGTGAGAGTATAATTGTTTTTCGTAAAGGCCTTTTTGAAAAGCAGCAGCAATAAAAATAAAATTGCGTTTCACAAGCTGCACGCGCTATCCCACATATTCCTATTGCTCATAACAAACTTTTCTTCCGTCTCATAAAGATTTCTGAATTTTTACAATGTAATCGCAAAAATCCTAGTTCTGTCGCTCTGTGCAGTTCGGTTTTTTACTTTTATTTTATTCTAACGATTAACCCTGCAACGGAGTCTAAACATGCGCACAATAGGCATATGAACTATAGATTAAATCTCGAAGTATCTGAGTTACATGTTTTCTCCGGGACTTTCTTTTCGAATCGGTGAAGAAGCCATAAATTTAGTATCAAAAATTCACATGTCCCAGTCGACAAGAAATGCGTGCCAAGTAAGGAGCCCCGCCTTTTCCCAACTGCTACAGAGCAGTGAACTCTTTTCAGAAATTCAGCACATTTTTGAAATGGGCGATATTTAGGCCTTTCAGAGATATTAAAATTCTAGAGGCAAAGCTCTGTCCAGCGAATAAAATGAGCCGAGTGTGAAACAAGCTTTCACTTGCACTTCTACAGCGTACTATAATGGCCTCTGGAATGAATTACAAAATTTATATATCGCGATTTGTGCTATCGTATGACGACCAAAACTCTGAGAAGAATCAGAACACGCGACTCCCAAAGTGCTGAAAATGATTACCAATAACTAAAAAGCACCTATTCTTCTTCGATAAGTGCACTTGGTGTGACATTATTGAATTGGAATAAAGAAAAATCACTACCTTATTTGGGAAGGTGGTCATAAGCTGAAAAGGTGAAGCAGCCAAATCCGGGCATGCGCTACAATTACAGATTTGAACGACGGGAGAAAAAATTTACAAACCATACAATCTAAAACTCACGTAGCAATGAATCTTCTGATAGTATCCACAGTATGAGAGTGGTTGAACCTTCCAACTAAACGTTCACCGTTCGGTAAGCGAATTTGTACCTGAATATATTTCCTGTGACAACATAAATGATCACTGAAACATATCCGAATTGTTAGAAAAGCGCCAAATTTTACAAAAACACAATTCCAAAAAGAACTTGCAAAGCATCGACAAATACTTTCGTCTATGGGAAAGCTAAAAGAAATACTTAAAAAAGCACGAAACCTGTGTAGCGGGGAAATTATCATCAACGTTGACTTCCTCTTGCGCCTTTTTCGCATTATCTGCGGAATCTAAATTTGTTTAATAAGTCTCAACTGGCTTGCATCCATTGGAAACTATCACGCAACAAACCAACCTTGTGCCGATATTGAAGAAGAAGCACCGGAAGTTGATGACACAACTTGTGGAACAACTGCTCCGAGACGAGCACCAGCACCCTTAAAAGCTACATAGAAACGAAATAGATCAAAAACAAACGCAATAATCTGCAAAACCCTGAACGATCACAGTCGCATATAGTATGTTAAAGAAGGCCGCGCTCCGACCTAAAAAATGCAAAATACAACCTTAAACGGTTTCAATTTTGGCGGTTCGTATGGCCCGGAGCGTCTTTGCATGCGTAAGTCAATATGTCGACGTGGATGTGCTGCTACGAGTTCAGCTGGCACACGACTGAAATAGTCGAAAAAGTCAGTAAATTGAGCTCTCTTTGGGAGCAGTCCATAAGATGATGATAGAAATAATTGAAAAGACCGCAGAAAGGCTGACCCTTGCATTATGCTCTCAAGAAACTGGCGACTTTCAGGTTCGTCAAAGAAACGCAGTGGTCCATCATCAATAGAGAAACCGTTTTCCCACATGAACATTTCAACAACAACCTGTAAAAAATCACTACATGAAACGATGCAATGCATAAGCGAAAGTATGAAACAACCTCTTCAAGATTACTTGTATCACTTTCCCCATTGCTCCCTTCAACATTGGAGCTTACGGGCTCTGAAGATACCTCACTTAAACGAACTCTACCCTCTCCCGAATGCTCAAGACGAGGCTGAAAATGTGATGACCTACTACAAAACAGTTCATACTTCTACAACTAAAAAGCCATAAAGAACACTTTTTAAATAGAACTAATCTTTCTGTAGAATCAAAATATTATTCATCATAGTGAAAAACTATTTGAAAAGACAAGCTCATAAGCAAAAAGGAACACTTACATGAGATGGCAAGTCTTGAGTGCTAAGCGTTTCTGCACCATGTTGCCTAGCTGAGCTGAAGATCTGCTCGGCTATATCAATATTGCCACGAGCAGGACGTGCAGGTCCAAGTACTTGTTGGCCACTGAAAATCTAGACCAGTGGATGACTTGGTACTCTACGAGCCTTTACTATACGAGGTAATAATTACGATTACCGCCAAAGCCGTACAGCCTTTCATGGTTCTGCACTTGCACTTCAAGATCCTCCCAATATGAGCCAATCACCTTATTTTACCGGGGCTATTTTGCTGCCACATCCATATGATTACAAAACTCATTGAAGTTTCACGAGAGTACAAAATACCCTCTGTCTCACTTTCATCGATCTGAAGAGAGCCCTTGATCCAGTGGAAACAGAAGCGGTTTTAAAAGCTCTGGATAACCAGGGTGCCCCCACTCAGCACATAATGATCCTTCGTGAGCTACATAAAGGTTTCACGACCAAAGTATCTCCTTTCTACAACAATATCGCCATCGACGTAAGAAGAGGGGTTCGACAAGGCGATACAATCTCGCCAAAACTATTCACTGCCACCCTACAACACGTCATGCGGACATATAATGGGACGATATGTGAGTGAAAATTGACGGTCGGCAATTGAACCATCTTCGCCTTGCTGATGATATCGTCCTCATAACAGCAAACATCAGCGAAGCGGAACAAACGTTGACCGATTTCGACAACGCTTGAGGAAAGATTGATCTTCAACTGAATCTAACGAAAACGATTTTCATGAGGAACGAATGAGTTTTGAATGCCCCATTCACGTTCAACGGAACGAAAATCTTTGAATGTTCCAGCTACCTACCTATATTGTGAAATCAACATGATGAACGACCTGGCTTCAGAGATAAACAGGAAGAGAAATAGTGAATAAAACAAAGATCATCCGACTCCATGGCCACCTTTCGGACTCGACGATTATCCATGCTCTAGTATGCAGCAGAAACCTGGTCGATACGTAAGCAGAATGATAGCTCACTTGGTGTTATTGAACGCGCAGTCGAAAGGCCAATGCTAGGAGCATCCCGTATCTCGGTTTTTTCCGCAGTGTTATGATGTTACCTATATGACTAAGAGAACTGCGTGGTGAGCAAAAACACAGTGTAGTGGTAGAGCACACGTCCCCGGATAGGATGAAACGCGGGTTCGATTCCCGCATAAGGCCGCGTTTTTGCTCACCACTCAATTCTCTTATTATATAAGTAACATCATAACACTGCGAAAAAAAGCGGTAGAAATACTATAATTTAGGAAGACTACCAAAAATGATCTTGTAGGCGATGCCAATTCTTACGGGCAGAAGTATTTCTACGCCTCTTAACTGACCACATTCTCTAGGCACTACATTCGTTTCAACATCAA
Organism: Parelaphostrongylus tenuis; assembly: GCA_019055375.1. Classification (NCBI taxonomy): domain Eukaryota; kingdom Metazoa; phylum Nematoda; class Chromadorea; order Rhabditida; family Metastrongylidae; genus Parelaphostrongylus; species Parelaphostrongylus tenuis. The sequence goes on from JAHQIW010007146.1 coordinate 164,717, forward strand.
TAGTGTCTCACCGAAAATGAGAGATTAAGCGAGAATCTATCAATAAGACACCATCCTAGAAAGACACTAGCCACAGCATCTGTGTGGTGCGGGTTATTGATAGATTACAAGTCTAGGAAAGCCACTGTGCACCCAAATAAACCACCGAAGATATGTTCTCCATGAAAAATCTGCCTATCCAATCTTCTTTCAAACGACAAAATATGCATTTTTAAGCTTCGGTAAAACATAAATATAGTCTGGACGTTGATCAACGCCTCAAGGACGCGCTATGCATCCAACTTCTAGAGCATCCTTAGCGGTGATTGAATGCACGCCTGACCCTTACAGTGACTCGTGATGGCCTCTCAATATATCAAGTCAGTCCTACTATCCTTCTAGACAAGTCTGGTAGCTATTCACCGTCCTCAGAGGGACAGAAGGCATGATGAGCCTTGAGCGTGGGATCGAACCATTGTCTGCGTGTGTAGGTCAAAGGGCATCCTAACCACTGTGCCACAAGAACCCTTTCGCATTTCGATATGAATGAAAATGGGAAAAAATCGGAGTTGCTCAGCCTATCTGCAACCTCCAAACTATTAAGACTGACCGCTCACTCGCTATGATACATTAATCGTCAGTCCAACTATCCTTCCAGACAAGTCTGGTAGCAAGTCAGCTATTCACCGCCTTCAGAGGGACAGAAGGCATGATGAGCCTTGAGCGTGGGATCGAACCATCGTCTACGTGTGTAGATCGGAGGGCACCCTAACCACTGTGCCACAAGAACCCCTTTGCATTTCGATATGAATTAAGATCGGAGTTGCTCAACCTATGTGCAACCTCCGCACTATTAAGACTAACCGCTCACTCGCTATGATACACTGATCATCACGAAAAGCATTTGTCCATAACATACCTGTGCTCCGAGCCACCGACGAAGAAGCCTTGTCGGTCACCTTCACCATCGGACTCTTCTCCGCTATTCCGATCGTCCTTTCGGATACTGCTTAGAGTTCGGATACTGCAAAAACAAATATATCGAGAAGAGACAAAGAGAAAGATATTACTATTAATTTACATAGACGTTCCCATCCTTATGTAAGTTCAAGAATAGCAGCCAGTTATTAGACGTATCAAATGTTCATCTGCTCATTCTAATCACGCAGTTGATGACGAATTTTGATGGATACACGCCGGTTCTTATTTATTTTATTTGCCTTTTTTTCGAGCCCAGATGTCTTGCGCTTCTGCGAGCGGCACGCAATCGATTCTCTCAAGCGGCGCGCGATTTCCATTATTTTTATTTTCAAGTTTTCTCCGTTCTGAAAAAATAACTTTACGTCTTCTTGTGTTACGCTAAGACTCTACAATTTCCTCTACAAGTTCATATGCTTCTTGCGGAAATAAAACTTTTACTTGCGAAGAAAACACTGAATGTGAAACGTAACCTTTTTTTTCGCTCCTACAACGCACTATGAAGATCTTCTCAAAAACAATTCTACCTTCGGATTCGCCGATATTTATAACATCGATTGAGTATTAGTATAGTCTGATAAAAAGCCATCTACAGACCCAAGACATGCGAACAAAGCACTCCGAATGATTTTCGCTGCTACACTCTACCCAGAAAGCCTGTTCAAAAAACACCATAGCGTTGAAATCGACGAGATACCTATACCATTTGTCACTTATATAACTTAGAGAATTGAGTGGTGAGCAAAACCACGGCCTGAGGAGGGAATCGTACCCGCGTTTGATCCTATCTAGGGACGCGTGCTCTAACCACTACACCACCGAGGCACATTTGCCCGACCACTCATTCTTTTTGCACACCACCAGTGTTTTTGCTAACCACTCAATTCTCCAAGTTATATGAGTAACATCATGACACTGTGAAATAAGCAGTAGAAATACTATAATTACGAAGTATCATACCATTTGTTCCAAGTGATTTCTTGAGATCACGCTCAATTTTCAATATATCCCATAAATACCATTTGAGCTGACATGTCATGGTATAATGTCTAGGGAATACCTACCAGGAGCGACCGAGAGACGAGTCGCGATCTTGTGATTACTTACTTGACGGCGATGATGTAAATCGTTCGTCGTTGCCACCTACTCTTTATAGAGGGATTTAGGGGCCCCGAGAGGATTGGCAAAGGACGAAAGGCCTGCACGACTGAAGAGGCTGCAAGGCCGAAACACGTGTATCAGGCTGTACAAGAGCCCATTAACACACCGCATGACATTTTGTCTCAAATGATAATTACGAGACTGAAAACAGTTGATAAACGGTACAAAAAATAATTAGAATGCGTGGCTTAAAAATGATTGCTAGGCATATTGAAATTTGAGCTGTGATCTTAAGAAAGCACTCGAAACGAAAGTTATGACGTATTGAATCTAATAGCCACGAGCATTCAAGTGTACAACACTCTGTGTTTGGTGAGTTCTTCACTGGACACAGAGTGTAAAACGTTCGTCGTCGCTAACTCTTAGTGTAGGGACTGGGCACCCACACAGGATTGGCAAAAGACGAGAAAGGGTAACTGCCCGACTGACGAGATCGCAAGACCGAAACACGTGTATCGGGCTCCATAAGTCAGCCCTCAGTGATAGATCACTGACATGCGTGGCTCAAAAAATGATTAACAGGTATATATAAAAAAAGATTGTTAGATATGTAGACGAGATATGGGCTTTCGAATAACAACTAAAATCTTAGTGATAAAGTATTGGCCGGCGAAAAAGACCCTTGAAAAATTGAGAGGGGAGGGGGTCGAAGACGACTCTCAGCGGTGGGAAAAGGTTAAACTTCTTTTCAACGTCTGAAAGAATTTTGTAGCATCACTATTAACACCCGAATCCCGGGTAAGAACTAAGGAAAATAAGAATTTTCTTGTACATCAAAGAATCTCTTACTTCTTACTCATTATCTGACATGCAAAATGTTCTCTGCACAAACCTGAAAATGAGAGAAATTGTGAAATTTTCCCCAAATGAAGGAAAAAATAGAAAACTGAACAAAAAGTAATCCTAAGAAAAATTGTCTATAAAAATATGACGGCGAGAAAGAACGCATCGGAGAGAAACTATGATTTTTCTCGTTGACTCGACAAATGACGTATGCGAGGTGTAACTACACCTAGCACTCCAGAATATTTTTTACACGGCTAGTTCTCAAATCGGGGAATGCCGTGGCCGAGTGTTTCTGGTGTTAATCAAGGCGCGCGCGGAGCCGAGCTCCGCCCCGTGACTCTCTCCGGCAGTCAACAACAACGCCCTGTGGAACGCCACAACCAGGCTGTCCTTGGGATTGCTAAGAGATTTGCTCAACCAGCATTCTATGACGTTCAAGAAGAAGGAGTTTCGCGATAACAGAGCAGAAGCGTTCCTCCGCGTTGACGGACTAACCTAGCCAAACCCTGATTCGACTCTGCAAAGGGCTCATCAAGCTTTCAGTGCCCTCTAGCGGTAGGAACTTGGTACCAAGCCTGTCTTTGACTCCTTCTAATCCACGTGGAGGACGCTTCAGCTGGATTATCCCAGAACTCCAGGGAGATTGAACTCGATCAGGACTCAGCGACATTTACTGATGAGGACGAGAACGTCCTTAAGGAGCCGCTAAACGCGATCCACCACATGCGATTTGAGAACTTTTTAGACACTTTATTTGATCCAACTTCATAGTGAATTTTTTTTCTCTGCGGATCCCACTACTTCTAGAATTCAATACGTTGTACAGAAAATCGACTCCACCGACATTCAGCGACATTCACTGACGAGGCCGATAAAATCTCCCAAGCACCAGCCGAACTCGTTTCGCCTATGTGATGTGGAGACGGCTCGCGAAAATAAATTATTTAGTCCTTAAGACACCGCGGACCCAACCTTGTGCGTGACTAGTCCCGAGCGTGTTGCGTCTAACAATGGAGCGCGTAGGGTGTAACAATGGCGTCTAACCTTAGCGTGCAGCGTCTAATCTAACAATGTACAATGGCCATTGTCCATTGTTAGACTCAACACGCTTAGGGGTCAGACATGCGGAGCGTTAGGTCCATGGATTCGTAAGGGCTGGAGTTTTAGTGTGCAGAGGATTAGGATCATTGCCAATGCACTAAAGTACCGTGCGATTTCCTCAAATTAAATGAGCAAAGGCTACACTCCAGTAACAACCGCCCTCAGTGCTATGTGCCATTAGTTAACTAAGCGTATTAGTTCCAAAAAAGAATGATTTAAGCTCAAAAAAGGGGTTGGTACGCCCAGGGTCATACACCGGTGTTTCGGAGGTTCGTCCTCCTCATCAGTGACCCCCGCCCCACATTCAGCCCTGCATTGAAGCAAGGAGGGAGGCGTATGTGGTGATGGCACAGTGTACTATGACACTGTACCATCACCACCTCTCAGTCGATAGATTTTTGCTGTTAGATCAAAACTATATCAAAAGATCGACTGTTTTTGAAACCCCCAAAAAACATTCAATATAATTCCAAAAAAGAATGATTTAAGCTCAAAAAAGGGGTTGGTACGCCCAGGGTCATACACCGGTGTTTCGGAGGTTCGTCCTCCTCATCAGTGACAACCGCCCCACATTCAGCCCTGCATTGAAGCAAGAAGGGAGGCGTATGTGGTGATGGCACAGTGTACTATGACACTGTACCATCACCACCTCTCAGTCGATAGATTTTTGCTGTTAGATCAAAACTATATCAAAAGATCGACTGTTTTTGAAACCCCCAAAAAACATTCAATATAATTCCAAAAAAGAATGATTTAAGCTCAAAACTCCCTCCTTGCTTCAATGCAGGGCTGAATGTGGGGCGGGGGTCACTGATGAGGAGGACGAACCTCCAAAACACCGGTGTATGACCCTGGGCGTACCAACCCCTTTTTTGAGCTTAAATCATTCTTTTTTGGAATTATATTGAATGTTTTTTGGGGGTTTCAAAAACAGTCGATCTTTTGATATAAGCGTATTAGGTTAGTGCAAAATCTATGGCGGTCTGCGCACTGTTGAAATTTTCCACTTGATATTGAAATGAATTCTTGATTCAATGTGGATGTGTTGCAGATAAATTTTTATGCACATTATCCTCTCTTTGTTTTGCTGCTAAAGACGTTTCACTTGTTGTTTATTTTACATTTACTTTAGACAAAAGAAATGATGTTGCTCGGTGCAAAAGTTGTGGCGGTTTCAGACCGTGGAATCAAAGTGGCTCGTAAAGCAGCGGAGACAACTAGCAACATCAAGAGCAGATTTGGCCTAGGAGCTGCTAACGAACGTACACTGCAGAGGTGGTTTAAGAAGTTTCGTAAAGGAGACGCATTTCAACAACGCATAAACAAAGAACTTATCTCGATTAGTTGACGCGGGGTTTGTAGAGCAGTTGCAGTAATTGTTCGGCTGACATTTCGACAGCTCGTATTCTTCATTCTTCAGAGCCTGGTCGTATGGAGTATTAGACTATTTTAATGGCTCGAAGGACTTTATATACCGCTTAGGTCAGGTTAAAAGATCAAACAAAGAAAGGGCGCTAAGTCTCGAATGATGCTGCAGCCTTCGTCCTTCCGGTTCATTTTAGGATTTCTGACGTCTATCCAAAATGTCTCGAGAGTTTTGCTCGTGGATGTTTTTGATTCCTGCCCTAGGATTGTAGTCACATCAAAATCATTACTGCTGTGTTTTTGTGCACTATGTAAACCTATAGGTTTACTTTTTCTCGCTTTCTGATTTACTCTCTAGATGTTTTTTTATACGCATGAAAGTGGTCTATCTGTTTCGCCTATACATTTCGACTATGTATTCTTCCCCGCATGTCTTACATGGTATCAAATAAATCATGCGGGATCTCATACAATCCCTATACTTTCCGTTAGGGCAGATTTTACAGTTCTATGTGTTGCACAATCGATTGTAAAGTCTATTGCGAATCAGCTTATGGCTCAGGAAGGGAGGAGGTGGAAGTTCAATAACCGCGATTCAATTTTCGAGACCGCATCTTTTCAAGCACCTATCAACCGCGCTACTAGATTAGGGTCTTATGACAAAAAATAAATCTATATTGCTTTTCAATTCAACAACTGATGACACTCCTAAAACAATGTCTTGGTTGTTCAATCTTGTAGTGGTCGGGATGATACTCCACACAACTCGGGGTTTACCATGGGTCAACGGTTGGCACCTAGCCTTGCCATTGCCTTTATGTGTATGGTGGAAGCTCCAGTTCTTACTCACCACCCATTGATCTACTGATGGTATATAGACGACTGTTTCATTCTCTGTTCCACACAGAGGAAATGGACAAATTTTTCGAAGTCCTGAATGAACGCTCAGAGCTTATAAAATTTACGCGAAAGAGTCCCGAACGGGAGCGGCTCTCATTCCTTAAAATCCAATTCAAACTTTTAGACAGTGGCTATAATACAAAATGGTACCCAAAACCAGATAGCAAAAATATTCTAGCCCATTACCTCTTCTCCCATCTTTCATACATGAAAAAGTGCGCTCATCAGAAACACGTATCAAACGGCTATTAATGTGAGCACAAGAGAAAGGAAAAGCAACGAATCGCTAAATTTGGCACGACAAATAGCTATTTCCAATGGCTACAAAACACCAGCATTCAAAGTAGAACTAGGCCCCAAAACAAAACTCCACACTCAGATAAGATCTCCTTCAAATTGCCATTTATATCAAACGAAATCAGTAACGCGGTTAGGAGGTGCATAAGAAGTAGCGGTCTTGAAATTCTGTGATTTGTCATGTGGTCTGGTAAGGGCTCTTGTACAGCTCGATACACGTGCTTCGTCCTTACAGACTCGTCAATCGGGCAGAACTAGTCATCTTTCGATCTTTTTATTGGTCATTTCTTTTGGAGCCTGCTCTCCCTGCAGAGAGATATCGAAGATGAACGTTTTACACTCTATATCAAATGAAATTATCACCTAACACAGAGTGTTGCACACTCGATTGCTCTTTGGCTGATATTTTTATCATACTATACCTTTGATCCGAGTGTTTTATTAAGATCACGCTCAAAATAAAACACTCGAAACAAAGCTATAATTCTGTGATAGTTATTGAACTTCCACCTCACCCTGCGTCGTAAGCTAATCCGCAATAGACTTTATGATCGATTACGCGAGACAAAAAAAGTATATAATCTGCACTAATGGAAAGGAAAGGGATTGTATGAGATCGGGTATAAGTTATTTGATAACATGTAAGACATGCGGAAGAATATATACGGGAAATATATGGGCGAAACGGGAAACTTTCATCTGCATAAAAAATATCTAAATAGTAAATCTGAAATCGACAAAAACAAACCTATAGGTTCAAATAATGCACAAAAAATAAGCAGTAATGATTTGAATGTGACTGTCACAATACTGCGCAAAAATCAAAAACATCAACGCGCAAAACTCTTGAGGCATTTAAGACAGACTCCAAAAACCCGAAATGAACAGAAAGAACGAAGGTGTCACTATCACACGAGACCACGCGCTCCTTCTTCGTTTGATTTTTTATTATGACTTGAACAGTATATAAAATCTTCCAAACCATTTAAGTACTTCAATACTAGTAATCGTCCAGGCTCTGGGGAAGGCGAATAACCGAAACGTCAGCTGAACTATTGCTGCTACTACTCTACCAAGCTAGCGTCAGCTAATCAAAATAGGTTCTTTCGATTTCCACATATCAGTTAATAATGAAGGAAACGTTATCGCTACAAAAGATACAGCATGACTAAAGGAAGCTCCATAAACGTATTTCTACCGAGAAGAACGGCAATGTTTCTCCAAAATTCTCCACTTTTCATTACGAATTATGTAAAGTGCAGTTCGCATTCCATAAAACATACTCGTGTTCCCATGGCATTTCTCACTAGAGGAGCTTTTCCACTAGACTTTTATTGATCAAGCGTATCTTGAATGGAGACTTCAGTACGCAGCTTGCTTACTTTTAAAGTCTTTCGTTTTGAACGCGGAATGCGTCGAAACGTTGGTCGGAAGATACTTTTGTTAACAAACTTGTGCTAAAAGCTTTTCAACAAGGAATGTGAATTGGAAAAATTTCGCATAACAGACTTTCCAACGCCTCTGACTTTTATACAAATGCGATGCTTTGAGCCTATTGTCCGTAGTCGATCATCTTCGCAACGTGAACTTTGTGATGAAATCGAGTCGAATCTTCTGGAGCCGTTCGCCGCTCGAACGAGGAACCGGCATTTTCACAAAAAGCGCCTCTAAAGAGGGACCAACTATTCGAATGCCGACCGCTGCACGATCCATTTCTAGCAGGTGAGAGGAGTCATGAGTTATAACATAGCACAAGTATGCATTTCATCACTACTACAATGTTCAATGTTAAATGGAATGGAATGTATGGAGCTTTCGTAGAAAACTGATCGATATCGAACAACTTGCATTTACCCAATATTACTTACTCATAGTCTTCATTCCCTTCCTTCAAATGACGTATTTCCAAGCTGTAGATTTTTGTGACAAGGCTGCAAGTCATCTTTGTCTACACAGTGAACATGCTTCCAAGTTTCGTTAATCTTAACCTTACTGGTTTTCCGTTGAAGTGCAAGCGCGCTACACAATTTTTCATTTACAGTGTTTCAGCACGATCGTGTTTAGCCCGTGTTCTTTTAGCTAAGCGGTTTATTCTCACGGAAATCCTCTTATGCGGTTTTTTTCCATTTTTCTTCCATATTCCTCTCTCAGAACCAATGTAGCTATATTTGATTGTGTGGAAAATATACGTACTTACATCCGCTTGTACTTTGTGGTCATCTTGAAATACCTCAAACACCGTCAATTCAACATTTAGGCTACTCTGTATCGACAAATGTTTAATTTCCTATATTTAACTTTTTGATTATAGGTTGATTTTGCCTTAGAACTGCTACGACATTTTCAGGTCGTGGTCTCGTAATATTTGCAGTTATCTCCAACCTATCATTTACTGAAACGTATACTGCTCCTCCGTGATGTTGGCAAATCGGATAGTTCATTTATGTCACGAGCTCAAAACATTGGTAGTCTCCTAATCCTATTTACTTTCACAATATTGATTCAAACATTTGCGGCAAACACAAATACTAAAATAAAATGACTGCCATTATGCCAGTGGAGAAAAATTCTCCAGACTAGCTTTTCTGTAGATGGAAAGAAAAATCATCAAGAGAGAAGTAAATTGTCTATGCGGCTTTTCAGATTATGTGAGACGCCAAGATTCAACTCTGAAAATCGTCGCTTGGTAGGCCTTCAAATCTTCCACACCGAATACATTAGATGGCTTCTCCTTGCATTATATCCATTAGAAAACGCGATTTTTCATCGCTAAGATGCAGAGGACACAAATAACGTATCAACTATCGATACTCTTCATTTTCAGTAGAATCTTGAATCAACTTCAAATAAAAACAGTCAAATTTCTTATCCCTACAGTGGTCGAGAAACTAATCCGGAGTTATTTGCGATCAACTTGTTCCATGCAATCTATAAGTAATGGGACTTTCTGTGATAAAAGTTCAAGAGCGCCCATTATGATTATTTCAAGTTTCTACGTAGAAATTATTTCGCAGGCATTCAAGGATAATCATGGGAAACAGCCGGAATTATTAAAGTCACGCGTAAATAAAGGCTTTGTAGGTTATGGATAAGATCAAACGAGTTGCATAAAAAGCCGCCTAAATATATCGCACACTATTTGTTTTAAAGTTTTGTAAAAAAGAAATTGGCAACGTTTTCTGGCGAGACTTTTCGGCACGTCCTGGGTATCTCCAGTTTATTACCGCAATGTTAAATATGGACCTATAATAGTGGACGCAAGATAGAGATAAATAATGATGGTTTCGATGTTAATGAAGCTAATAATGAGTATTTTGCGCTTTCGCCCTCACTAGAACAACTTGTCCTGCTGTCGTACCAGATAAACATCTAACTAGTACTCAGAGCCTGGAGTAATGGAGAGGGTTTTTATTCGATGCTCGGAATTCTACCAAAATCATGAGTATTACAGTGGTTTTGAACCCTCATAGTGGCAAATGCAACATTGTTCAGTGGAATAAATTTGTAGCTTAAGTTGTATGAAATAGTGAAATGATGGTAAGTGAATGTGAGAACGTTTTTTTTCGATGTTCTGCACCAGTTGTGCTTTCACATTTGTTAGGCGGAATTTGAGACTGTAAAGGCAAAGCTCCTTTTTGACTACTCTAAAGCAGTTGATATGATGGTTTGTTTGAAGATGATTACTGCCGATCAGGCTTCCATGTTAACATTGTCACTTGACACGCGTGTTTAGAAAGGGATGAAAAAACATCTGACAAAAATTTTATGTGTACAAACATTTGTAATGGTCTAAAATGTCTAAACTCGCTTACTGTATAACACTCAAGGCGCAAAAATGGTTTTTCTTAAGTTGCTGATAATTTTTGCAAAATACCTAAGATAATTGAATAGTTGAAAACATCCTAGACCTCTATCAGAGGCTTTGCTTCATGTGTTTAACGATAAATATAGTTCGCTCACAATGTAGGCATGTAAAGTAAGGAAAGACGAAATTTAGACTCTCAAGATTTCGAACAAAATCAAAGTGGCCATAAGTAGAAATGACACATCTGGGACAATCATAACGATTTAATGGATGGATAAAAACTTGTTCGACTGATTGCCTTTCAAAGTGCGAACTCCAATGGAGAAAAAAAATTACACGAAACACTAAGCCCAAAAGAATTATTGTTCTACTTAGGTGAGTACAAAACTTTCCATCCTACCTGGATTGGTTTTTAGATCGTACTTTCGTTCTCCACAGACTTCACCTTGAATTGAATTCTATTGGCGTTAAAATGAAAACGGTCTTTTTTCATCCTTCAAATGGAAATTAGCTTAAGTTGGGCCATTGAGCACTAACATCTTACGAGTTTGCCAAACTTTCTATAGTGGAACGATAAGTCATACGGTAGACGGCATTAAAGCATCAATAATCGAAAGTGACGTTTATTCGATCGCGAGTATATTTGATTTCCTTCCCTCTTGTCGTTAATCGTTACTGTAGGGAGCGCGGAGATCAAATGGACCGCGTTTCGCTAAGAAACCAGCTCTCCATAGCGACATGATGTGTGTATGTGTGTTCGTATTAGTTTAAACTGCTATTAATCACAATAGTTTGAAGGAAATATAACGCCATTATCATTATCGATACTACCATCACTATCTCCTTGTTTGTACATTATCGCCAGTCACCTATATTAGTGCATAGAAAAAAAGATTAAAAAAACTATATATTTTTGCGCAGTTGTTCGACTTTCTAAACGTTTTTACCACCTTTATTGCTCTAGCAGTCACTCCACTTCGGTCTGCTAGGTAATCTCAGGAAAGAACTCATAGAAGCTGTGAGAATGTGAAAGATCTGTTCTGCGAAAGCGATATAGATCTAAATGTCGTGGTTTTTGTGATGAACTTGTGGAGGTATCTTACTGACTAGGCTTCTGCCAACTTAACCGTTTTAGCTTTGTACAGTGTGGAGATTCATCGAAAAGGCTATTAGAGAATCGTTTTTAAGAATTATTTTCGCTTGTAGTTTGTACTTATTTATGACAATCAATGAAATAAATGAATGCTACTGTATAAAACAAGAACTATTATCGCCAGCCACTAAAAAGCTACCGTAAGTACTAGTTTGTCAACTTTTCTCCTTTACACAAAACCTATGTGTATTTGAAAGCTAGTCATTTGATAGAAGGCTACCCAGAATAAAACTACCCAGAACGTAGTAAAGCAGATTTGGTGCTTTTGTGCTAAACGGCAACAAATAAATATTTGACCACATTCGCCATATTTCGGACAAGAACTATTCGAAAGCTCAGATCTCTGACTAGAGCTGTACTTGGCCGATTTTTCAAAGCACCCTTTCACAACACCGGAAAATCCAAAATGAGATTATGTTTTACACGATCACACAATTTCCTTTCCTGTCTCGCTTATATTTCGTTGGAAAAAAACTTCTCCCTTTAGAGTGCTATTACTCTTTCGATAGCAAAAGTCTCGAAAAACTCAAAAACGTTTTGCTCTTTGGCTTTTTTCGATAGCGCTGCAGGAGAAAGGAAAGATCTGTCCTTCGAACCTCGTTTAACAGAGCTTTTTCTTCAAACTATTAGTAATCATTCGATAGCGTAAGTTTCAATGAATCCAACGTGTGCTTATTTTCTGGGAAAAACCGCTTCATTGCAGTGTAGCAGGCAAATATGATCGAGTATCACATGTTCGGCTGCATGGCGACAGATCGATGACGGGATAAACATGTGGTGTGCAACTTCATATTTAATTGGGAATTTTTTCTCCGCTTTGATAGGAACTTAATGTTAGGCGATCGACCCAGATACTACAAAATTTTCTCTATACGGTTCATATGCTTTTCGCACTTCCAGCTAATTATACGCGTGATAAAAATGAAAGCGCGCGACAGGTGTGAAACATACTTTATATTAAATGCTACAGCGTTGTAAAAGGCTTTTCGAGGAATGGCTACATAGGGCGTTAGCCAATAATTTAAGCTTTCGAGTGATTACAAGCACTTTTATGAAAAATTCTTGTCCAGCAAATAGGGAAGAATAATTATTTGTGGCCCTAACAGAAAAGATCCGCAGATTATAAATGAATGACAAACATATCAGTGACATGGTAATCGTTGAAAATAGGAGTTCAGTCGCGTAGAGGCGAAATAAATAAAGAAGACTAGGGAGGCAACAATGTCAAAGTGGTATATTTAGAGCATGTCCGGCGTAGTGGTTAGAAGTGCTCTGCGACATATGTGATGGATCAATCAATGGTTGATGGCGCCCTCAAGACTTAGCAAAGTTTCCATCCCTCCGGGGTCAGCGAATTGGTACCAGACTTGTCTAGGAGGATAGCAGCACTACTTGACACACCGGTTGGTCACCGCGATTTATTGTAGAGACCGGATATGCATTCAATCGCCTCACATGAAGCTAATAATTGAAGTAGAATGCGTGATGCACTTCTCAGGAATTGATGGACGCTGATAGCTTTTCAGCTTTATGGCAGTGGTTATTGTGGCATAAGTTGATACGTATGATACCTGAAATTCATGCATCAGTCGTTATTGATGACTTGAAACGAAACACCACGTTATTAGTAATCTTTCTATCCCTAATTGCTGAGCTTTTGTGTCCAATTACCAAGGTATTAAAAGTGATTCAGAGTTGTCACAAAATTCTGAAGTTACATTTTATCGCTTTCATAGAACTACTCACACTTTTTAGTGGTTTTTTTCATTCATCAATGTTAGTCTTAATAGTTCATTTTGAATATTTACTTTCATCAATGTTGGCTACGAATGTGTGGATTAATCAAAGACAACACAACAAAATTCTATAATTGTTATCTTCCTACCAGTTCTACTTTTTCAATATCATCATCAACTGCGAAAGTGTGGAAGGATTAACGACTGGGTAACTCAAATAGTGCAAAGTACATTTGGTTGGTAGGACTAGAGTTTCAGTGTAATCGCCACTATTACCTCAGCTTTTTCACTTTGTTTTGTTGCTATTACCCTTTGTTGTCCCCAGATGCGTGAAAATCTTGAGATCCAAAAATACTCAAGCGCTTCGCGAGCAGTTTTTTCTCCCATCGTCCCAATTCTCCTCAAGAACCTGTCATCAACATCTTGCTACTGTAGAGGTCCGTCATTGTTTACCGCCCTCATCAAAAATTCCGCGCAATTACGATGCCATTTCTCATAGCATATTTGTTTTTCAATCGAATTAACTTTATATGACACGGCTAGATATTGTGCAGGCCCCACCACCTCTATCGTTTGATTCATTTTCTCGTATTAGCATAAACCAAGCTCAAGTTACACGTGAGTTCAGTGTCGTTTGAATTCTGTTCTTCGCATTTTAATTCTGGTAGATTACGCCTTTAGAATTGTGAAATTACCGCTACTTGGCATTCTCTGCTCTTTGGCACAGGTAGTTATTAGCTTTTTGATCGTCTTGAGTTCTTGCCTGAAGGTGTCTGGTGTCGATTTTCTGACTTCATAGAAATGAGAGGATTGGTTGGCTCGAAACGATAATCAAATCAGTGACCTTACGCGTTTTATTAAAGGTTTCTTTTCAATTGCGCTTCATGTGACTTATTTGAAATGACTCAGAATATAAAAGATAATGTCGTTCATTGTCTTCAGTTCCATCATTTTCCCTGTTTTTTCTACATTATCTCCAGCTTTCTAGTTTCAGAAATTATTTTGATGAGATTTAAAAAAAAACAGTAGATAGAAGACTCCGAAAGTAAAACAGGAAACACGTGAGGATTTCAGTTGCTCTGCACAGCTGTAAAAATACACTTTTTTGTGACTTTGAAGCTGGTAGTTAACTTTGATCTGCTGGCTCGCCGTTATCCCTCAAGAAGCACAGTTTAATGTTCATACTATTTGAATTAAGGCATACGTTGCTAGATCTATAGTAGCTTCATATTAACTCCTAAGGGGCGACGGGTATCAGTTGAGTTACATGATTGTTAGAAGACCTTTCTTGCTGGGCAAAACTATATCTCGGACATTTAGTAATCATTCAAAAGCTTAAACTTGTGTGATTTCAAAGATATGCTCGATTTTCGGAAATGACCACTTATTACGGTGTAGCAAAGGTAATAAAATTATGTTTCACGCTCAATTTACTCCATTTACTGGGCTGGGGCTTCGCTATGGCTCCTCACCAGGTTTATACTGGTTATTCGATAGCCCAAATCTCAAGATGAACATGAAGGGCTTTTTTTTTTCTTTGAGAGCAGAGGACGACTAAGTCTGTGGCATACTGATGAACGCCTACAACCATCTGCACGTGATCACATTGTAGTTAGTCTGATATTCTGAAATTTCAAGAAGGTAAATGAAATCGCTTTGAGGGCAATCAACTAAGAATATGCATAGAATACGCAAAATAAGTCGCATGTATACAGTGGCAAAGGTAAGGCTCTTCCATATTTCTCCATATATCCCAACTCTTGTAGTACTCTAACAATCCAAATTATTGAGCGTTATCGATGAACTGATATTGCATTCAGTATAGATGGTCTTTATTGAATAGCTATCAATTGTTTTCTGATATATAATGATCGTGATGATATTTGTATACCGTATATAATGAAAGTTCTTCAACACTCGTATATTAATACTGCAATGTTCTTTGTGCAACTTATTACATTTTATTAAGTGCCAAAAACACTATGATTGCATAGTAAACTGGAGCTTTTTTCACACAAAACAACCATACATGCTCCAAAAGCATGTGAGCGGATAGAGAAAATTATGCTGTATCAAAATAATGCAGAAAACCCCCCAAAAAAAAACTACAAGACATGGAAAAAGACCCTGATCAAACAACGAAGGTCGCGCACTGCTGCGCAATTTTCGCAGCGCGTTTCGATTTCTATAACCGTCTCCTAGGGATTAAGCACAGGAGATCGTTTATTCGATCCCGCGCTGCTAAACAACTAGGTTTTCCATCTGCGTGATCAGTGCATTTGTGTCAGAGTTGTCAGCTTATTCCCACTAATTTGACTCCTTAGTACGGCTATTCAAGAATTCCAAAAAGTATCGACTTGACCATGACAGAGCTTGTTTATAGAGATGACCACAATTCTGAAGCGGCAGCCGTGATGATTGCGAGAGAACTGATTCAGATGTAAGAATTGTTGGAATCCGCATGCAGATGTAAGGATGGATAGGGCATAAAACTGTTGCTAAGGCGATGAGCTGTACTTTTCTTCAGTCATGCTGAATCATCACAGGATTACGGCAGTTGCTAAGAATATCAGCAAATGAAATACTTTCGCTTCAATTCTGATTCAAAAAATACGATAATTATATATCATAGAGTTCAGTGAGAAGAAGTGACAAAATGAATTTTTAAAAATCATACTAGAAAACAAAATTATGGTGTCAGCAAGAAATTACATATAGCTCCGAATTTTTCTTTTTGTTGAGCTAATTCATTCATATATTCAATCTCGTTATGCGTGATTTTCGTTGGTTGATTAAGACTTCTTTTCATTTTGCGAGAATTCTGGAAATCTTGCATTACTTTGATAGAACACGATTTCCTCTACTTGCTCATATACTTTTGGTTCATATATAGGTGTTGTGTATAAAGAAAAACATTGGTTTTCTGCGCAGTCATGCAGAATTTGGCAATAAATAAATTGTATGGAACTGTACAGAGGATATTACAGTAAAAATCTCTTACTTTGATTGTTCTAGTTCTATGCAAGATCCAAAAGTCATCATAACGAGTAGAACTTGGAAAAAAATGGATAATTTGTCAAAAATTATGATGTACGTTTCGATCGACACGGCGTCTAGTCCGACCACTAATCTCAAAATTGCTATAACGCAGTAACAAGTCTTTTTGAAAACTAAGCATTTCATTGGAATTTCTGAGATGTTTGCTATCGAACGGTCATTGGATTTTGTGGATGAAACACTGTGGCCAGCGATAAGGGCTTGAGTGTGAAATAATATTTTATTTCCACTATTACAACAAAATATTGAATTCTTGTCGAATTCTTGAGATTCTGCTATCGAATGATTACTAAGAAGTCAAAAAAAGAATAGAAAACGTGCTTCTTATAATATGGGTAGAGATAAGGGAAAAGTGGCTATTCTTCTCCGCAGTGATGAAAGCGTGCTGCTCCTACACTTACTCCAGCTATATACTACCTCCACAAAGACCTCTATCGTGGTGTTTAGTTGTAGAAGATGTGCTTTTAAGTTATGTTCTTGCAAGACAGGCGATACAAATGCAAAAAAGGGTTGAAAGTGGGTTCTTTACAGACATGTGGTATGACCGTTGAAATAACAGATTTCAAGAGAAGTAGTCGCTCTTTATATCAGAAACCTTTATAAAAGCT
The DNA here is from genome assembly GCA_019055375.1 of Parelaphostrongylus tenuis. Classification (NCBI taxonomy): domain Eukaryota; kingdom Metazoa; phylum Nematoda; class Chromadorea; order Rhabditida; family Metastrongylidae; genus Parelaphostrongylus; species Parelaphostrongylus tenuis. Next base: position 181,643 of record JAHQIW010007146.1, read on the forward strand.
CCATTCGTAATATTCCATTTTTTGAGTAACAACAAGTACCCTTGACCTCTAAAATCTATCCACAGTTACCAACAAACCACTTATGGCGTCCAAGCGGTGGGGTTACGTCTTAGACGTGGAATGTAGTCTTCTTTTCGATCTTAAGGCGTTCCGTGATAACCCTTCAATGAAAACCAATTACATCAACATCCTGAGATGGGGTTATTTCGTAACTGGTAAAACTTCAGTGGAAAACCATATCGAAGGTCCAACCGAGCAGATAAAGCAAATTGTTCGTGAAACATAGATTTGTTCTTACTGCTATAACGTGATTTGAAACTAATGATTACGAAATGTCTGAGAGAAACTTTTTATCCAGCGAGAAAGACCATCGAAAAGTCATGTATCACATTTGATAAGTGGTCCCTTAGGGATTACTGCCGATAATAGCATTAACAATAGTAGCAATTCGAGATATTGAAGTAGTTACTAAAAATTCAGCAAACAATAATAAGTTGGGGAAATGGTGGCTGAGTGGTCAATAATGCATGTTGTCAGCAAAACAGTGTAGTGGTACAAGTCCCTACCGCAGTGCTCTCTTGCGATCATCTGGAAACGCCCTAACTCGCGTTCCCTCCAAGATTGCAAGGGGAATTGGCTCAATCACCATTCTGCGACATTGATGAAGTAGGCGAAACCTTAAGCAACAATCGTAACAACACCCGAAATGTTCTTTGAAGACATTTGTGACAAAAAAAAATGCAATTAAACATATTGGATATGTACTGGGGATCGCATCGCAATGTGACAATGGTCGTGTAAAATAAAAATTGTAAGAATAAGATAAGTAGGGAAATCAAAAAAGCAACTGTGAGTACAATTAAATAGTTTCCTTGATGTATGTAGAATGCGATTGTATCATAAATGAACAGTAATAATAAATAAGCACCTATTTACAAATTCTATAATGATTTCCTTACTCTATAGTAGGATACGGAAGTTCTTCAAGGTAATGGCTAACTACAAATGCGCTTGAAAGTAAGATAAAAAAACCTTTTATTGAAACTCGAAAGTAATCGCGTCCCTTTGGAAAATACGTTCTGCATCACGCAGTTTCGCACCTCCTCTATCTTCTTCCCACCCAGTGGAAAACACCATTCTGTCATCTTACACATAGGGCATTTCGCCGTTCCTTTTTGTTGAATATGACTTTTACTTTTATTCAAAGCTACTGTGACGTTATGACGTTTATTCACTCCTTTTGTGTAGACGACGTACATCTGCGGATATGCGCTAAAACCGGAAAGATTTGTCATTCGACACAAACTTGCAGAATTATGACTGTGCGTATAATTAGACAAGTTCTTCTGTTATGTAGAAAAATATTATATCATCGCTGCAAGTACTGGTTGCGTCTTTATTGTTGATTATAGTGCCGTACAATACGGTTAGCTTCATGTAAAGAAAGCAGTTCTGTAGCTTCGCGCATCATTAACTTGTTATCTGCCATCACCTTACAGAATAATGCGCAAGCGTATGACCAGACAAATCTTTTTCGGCAGGTGGAAGAACTTCATGGGACTTAGGAAAGTTGATGAGTAATATTCAAAACTTCGAACCTTAGGATGGAATTGGACTTGAGTCTCACCCCTACTGCGTGCTACCACTACATCATTATGACCAGAGCTCTTCTACCAACCCTTGTTCGATATAAGGCATCGCAGCTGCCGGCGACCAACCGTTAACGGGTTTGGGCTGGTAACATATTAGAATTCAGTTAAACTGACAGTGTTGGATATTGATACTCTTCAAGAATTTCTCAAAGATTTCAAGAAAGTTTTTATGGATTACAATGCCTTACATTACGACAGATATTGGCTGAGAACGATGTTTTGTATTTTGATAGCAGAATTAGACCAATCGTATTAATGAGATAATTTAGAAAAGTATGTCATCGAACAGTTTGTTGGGTCCGTTTTTGTGGGTTAAAGTGTCATAACTCACGTTTTTGCATCAAGTGAAGAAAACTGTTCTGAAATCGCTCATATCGCCTCCCTATCTTCCCATGTATACAGTCGCTTGATTTGAACATTCCTATTGCCATCAATTACCATTTCCAATCCATTTCATCATAGTTTAATTCCTACTTATATTCACATTGATTTGCGACTACATGTTGTTATTTTGTAAAATCTGTTAATAGAGATCTTTGCGATCATTGCTCATATAACTGTTGATGCCAAGTTGAATTGCCTCTTTTTTTTCTCATCACAAGGATAATCAACAGTGAATATTCCATCCACTATAACAAGAAGTTTTACCAGCTTCGTTTTGAACTACGCTTTACTCTAAGTTTATTTTTTGTGGTGAGATTTCTCACCAAACGAGTTAGTGGTAAAAATTTTTATTATTAGCTTCATTCGCTCAAGCACACACGAGCGAACCTTTATCACGCAAAAAAATCACGAATCCTATATTTCACTAAAACTGAAAACAAAGAAGAGCCAAACACTCTGCTCAGGTCGTAAAAGGATCACCTGAACTGAGAAGAAAATCGCCCTTTTCATATGAAAGCGCGGAAAAATTGAACATCTCATCTACTGCAAATTGTCGAAGCCGTCATGGAGGAGACTTGTACTATAGTGATATTACGTTGTCCCCTCAAAACTATGAGAAAAACAAGGGGTATTCATAATGTGCTAATGATGACGATCCGAGAACGCGTTTAACTGGATTTATACTAAAGATTCCATGAAAAAAGCTTATACGACGATCCTGCAGTTTCGAAGAAGACTGTGCAATTACAAAGATTTCTCAAATTATTATGATGTCAAAATAAGTATGTTAGATGCTCTGAGGTATTAGGCGCGAAGTCTGGTAGATAAGAGGTGAAATAGGAAGAATGGAGAACAGGTAGTTAGCTTATAGAATTGTGGGCTTCAAGCCTTCTTATGTACAACTACTCTATGTTAATAGTTGCCTTCAATAGTTATGATGAAAGACATTGTGACAAAGTTTCTATCTTGCCACCATCAGAGCCTGTTCACTGAGGTAATAGTTGCTAAATTACACTGGAGGAGAAACCTCTCTCAAACGCGATGCGAAATGATCTGATGAAGCAAGATTTTGATTTAAAAATAATAAAAAGCACACCGTTAGGGTTGACTAGCTTCACTAAACTTGAGTAAAATAAGTTTCATTTTACGTTTCCAAGCTGCCAATGGAATCTTTAAGGTATATATATCCGCAGAATAGCCTTGAAAATCTTCCTGTATGCTAAGTGCCATAATATGTCACTACTATTGATTATAATACGGAGAAAAAGTACTTGATGGCGAATTCCAGTCATTTAGTTTTGTTCAGTATGCGAGGGAATGTTTAATCCGTTGCGTCGAAAATAGTGACGCTAAGTTCCGGATCACATCATAACTCTAAGTAGAATTTGCATTTTGAGTTCGTCGCGTTGCCGGTGTAAAAATTCTCCATCGATACATTCCTGGTCAACTTTTCAGGACACAGGACACGGAATGTTTGAAGCTTGGTTTAAAGATCTGGTTCATGATTCTCTACCACTCTTTCCACTTTTGTGCATATATAGATGTTTCCTGACGATACTTTCTTAGTGTGCCTAAGGGTATCCGATAAAGTGGTCGCATGCAAAGTTCGGATTATCTGGAAAGATCTTTCACATTTTTTCTCGCTTATTCATTATTCATTATTATTTCCTACCTTTTTTCCATTCTTATGGTCATCGGATCGTTTTCTGGCGGCTACTTCATATTGTTTCCAAGTCGCGCAGCTTCGCAATGTTAACGCGGGATGTCATTACAATTTATTCGTATCACTTTCACCATTATGAACCATCAACGTCAAAGACCGTTGTAACCTGATATTGCTGAGCATTACATATTTATCTCCTTGTTATCTATGACAAGCTTACTGAGTACTAGTAAGGTCTAAGAAACGCGACCCCTATTTTGATATTGGTCGAAGAAATGCTTCTGATAATAGCATTTCATTTTTTTTATCGTAGAATTTCGCGCTCAGGGTTTGCTAAGTGTTACCGAGAACCATGCCGTCCAAACATACCACAAAAAACAATGAAATCAATAAATGGAGTAGATTGTAAATTTACGAATTAACTCTTGACTAGTTCACAGTTATTCTATACAAATGTTCTCCTTGCTTCTTCTCCAAAATATTCTCGCTGTTTATATGTTATACCTGGAGTCTAGTCCTATCGAGACATTGAAATAGAAAAGTATTTTGGAAAGAAGTAAAAACCTAACTTTTTCGGTGTGCTTCTTTTCCGTTGTTAGGAGGGCCACTATTTCTTCTTGTCCAGTTTTTGTTGCTTCTTTTTCTTAGCTTTTTTCTCAGCATTTATAGTTCTAGTACGGAATGAATTTTTACTAGAAAGTATACGAAGTATACATAAGCGAATATTGTGTGTAATCAAGATAAAAGCGCTTAAAAGTCCTTTGCTTTGCATCAGGAATTAAAAAAATTATAAGAAATTCTATTCATAGTGCTGATTTCATGGTAAACAAAAATTTAACAATCACATAAATGATTCGTGATGAAAGTTTTCCGTGTCAGAGTAAGCTGAGGCGATATTAATGAGAACAGAACTCATTAAGATTAGAGTCGTCTGACTATACCAAATTTTCCATGCTTCATTCGTTATATATTTGGTATATGTTGCACTGAATGCGTCCGATGCACACAAATTTTTCATCTCGTCATCCTCAGGCAGAGCAAAAACGTCTTAAGTATCGTCGTCTTCTGTAATAGTCTTCTTATACTACTCTCTCTCTTTCTGTGAGGTTAACTACGTTAATTACCGTAAGAGATCGATGAGGAAAATAATAAACTCGTCCTGATAAATATTTTGTAAGCTGTTATAGGCATTAAATAGGTTTGAATCCGGTAGTGTCTTGTGGTATGCAGCTAAAGCTGTGGTATGAAACGTGGCCATTGATACAAGATCTGTTACGCAAAGAAATCTGTGAAAAGGGAAAGAAGTGTAAAAAAGATCATTAAATCAACACGCATTGTTTTGAATGTTTTAACAACTATAAAATAAAAATCAAGAGGGAAATCAACAATGAACTAAATGAAAATGGAAACGATGAAAGACGAAAGAAGCGGGTTTCTGTTGTTCACTAGAGTGGGAATCGCCATATTTGAGCCCATTTGTGGCATCGCGGAGTTGATTAGAGACGGTATATCCAAGTCCACATTATGACTACCGAGGGTCTAGATCTATAAAATCGAGCGTTTATATCCACTCTTTGGTCCAATCCCACAAATGAGATACCAATTTACAGACAACGAGATTTGCATGGTTTATTTGACCGTGGTGCAAAAACGAATCAAAAACTGTGCTCATTGCAAAACACCTTTTACTTTTGCGCGATATGAGGCACAATGAAAGCAAGATGCTAGAACTTGCAGAAAAGAATATATTAGAATGAAAACGTAAACGTGAAAAAGAAATGTGAAGAAATACCGGACTCTTCGTTGTCACACTCAGGTAAATGACAGCTTAATATTAGTTGTCTACTGCGGACACAGTTCGACGTTTTTGACGATCTCCAAATCTGATGATGGTGGCCGGACAGGAACAGCCGGCACCGCCGCCTCCGCCTCCATCGTGCATCACCTCCACCATCCAAGACGACGCATACGACGATATCATCCATAGTTAATTAATCGATATCGTATAAGATATCCGTCTAAGCCGATAGTTTCGTCTATGGAAAGCAATGTATGCCGCCAGTATGGATGTAGAACGCAGATAATTAAATTTCCTACTAGTATAGCTTTTTTCAAATATGGTCTCTCCCGACAATCTTTTAGGAGGTTATTACTGAAAATGAATACTATGAGATAGCTACTGTAACTGGTTGTAAATTGTAGTGAAAGATTATGTTAACAGTATAATCTTTGGCAATAAAAACACTCTTATTCAAAATAATCTTTGCAAATCTGCCCATTGTTCTTGCCTCTCGTGAACATGTCCTTCTTACATTTTATTTTATTGACAAAAAAAACTAATATTTAGTTTTTAGGAGATTCCAGATGTTCAACAGGTGTATTTGTTTGCTGGTTATTGTAATATTTTTATCGACTCTCGGTCAAGAACACGAAGAAACTCAAACGCCAACCCGATTTCAGGTTTGATATTTTTTTTCCATTCGTGCAATTATGTATCCATCCATTCACTCATATATTTGTATATTTAGAACTTGTGACTTCAAATTATACACTACTTCACAAACACTATATTTCTGAGTATCACCCTTCAAGGGCTTGTATTTGCAAAATTTGGTTTCCGAATTCAAAATCAATGCATTCAAAAAGTTTTCCTCACCTTGATATCTGCCGACCATTACAATCCCTCTGAATCAAATTTCGAGTTCTTGTGGAAATCTTGCGCATTATTTCTGTCTCTGTTGTTTTCTGTCATGTTTTTTATTTGTTTAAGTAAATGTTGTATACAAAATGGCATGATACAGATCAACATTGAAATTTCCACTAAATTGTGTGCCATCTAAAGGGAAAAGCTTTGAACTTCACTTCATCATAGAAGAGTCTTTAAATTGCTCAAAAATATTCCACAAAGAGTTTCTTTTCGATTAAAAGACCAAGAACATTTGGAGCATCTGTTTTCCTCATTTACGAATAAGCTGATGAGAAAGCTTTCTTAAAAGAGCTTGTAACTGCATAATCATTTTATCTATTGATGCTATGGGCTGTTCGTTCTCAAACAAACATTTCTTTTCTTCAAAGCGAATGCTTTTCTCTTCCTTCTTGTCTCTCCTCAATTTTTTCATTCCATGTAAAACTTGTTATGATTGTTGAAAAATGATGCGTTGCTGCAGTTTCGTTCTTTTTCTTATTTCTTGCACTCGTTTTTTATGAGGATTTTGATCCACACTAGAAAAGCAGCACATGTTGCACTAAAATCAATAAAAGAAACCTAACTTGTCAATGTCATAATGGATTTGCTTTAATTCGCAGAGGCAAAATTGATAAGTAATGTTTTTGAAGGTGGTGACTTGTGTGGAATACAGTAATTTTCCAAAAGTTCCAAAGCATGTCTTTAAAATTTTTGGGTTTCACCTATTTTTGTTCCAACTCGCTTATAGAGATATGAAATGATTTTTCTAAATCTTATGTTCCTCACTGATCACTGAAAAATCTAGTTCTTTATAAGATTTCAAAATTGTTCGATTAACTTTGTAGATTTAGAGAACGATAACTTTTCAATGAAAAAAAATAACAGTCACTCGATTCCTAGAAAAAATACGTATTTTGATCACGTCTTTTGAATTGAAGAAACAATCGAAAATTCACAATTTCTGACTTTGTTTTCTGCCTTGAACATTTCGAACGGCTGGGTACGAAGTGGAAGATAGCTACAAGAGTGCTCGAATACGAAAAAACATTGGGTAGTGACTTCGTATCAGCGATTACCCTTTCCAGGGAATCGCTAAGTGAGAAATTGTAGGTTCAGCCATGCCTTAACCAAGTTTCATGTCAGCTTTTGTTCTCTGATCAATCGCGCTGACTGCTAATGATAACAGCTACTGGATAATTTCGAATGGTTGTAAGAATGTCCCTACGAGAGAGCGATGATGTTGAGGGAAAACTTAGTGATCCCATCAAAAGACGAACCGCGAATTTCAAGGCGCCTCAGGTTCCAACTGGAATTGTTTTTTCTTCTGCAACATTCAGCGTGAATAAAATGTAGCATAGTTCATCGACCTTTAACTTTAATTTTTGATAAGATCGAAATCTGACAAAAAGTTATGTCAATTTCTTTAAGATTTCTTGGGTTTAATTTTCCTAATTTTTCAGTAAGATTCGGTTATATCATATAAACTCATTTTCTAATTACGTATTTTCTTCATGATATCTCCTACATGTTGTTTTTCTCAAGAACAGATCCCAAGGTTCCCAATAACCCTAAGTATTTCCATTTTCTTGTGATAGGACTTCAATATATTCAGGAAAAAATAAGACACTTAGTTTTATAGTTATAGAAAAAAAGATCACCTATTATGGTGGAGGACCTTTTTAATCGAATTTTGAGTGCTGGAAACCATTACAGCACTTCATGTTTGCTCATACGGTGGCTGTGAAAATGGAAAATAGCGTAAAAGACGGATTGCATAGACTTTTGAATGCTACCTTCATACCACATGTCAATAAAGGAACATAAAGTACAGTTAATGATTGAGGATACGAGAACCGGTCCACTAATTCTTACAGTTACGGAAAAAGCGTAACTCAGAAAGTATCAGATTCTATCTCACCCATTTTCGCTCTCTTCCATCTACAGAAAAATGTAGGCAACGCTTTTGTTGGTAATAACATAGTATGAGAAAACACTAATGATGTGCGGGAATCAGTGGAATCTGCAAATGCCCTACAGCGGAAGATTTTCGACGATAGGATTATGATAATTATAGAAGTTGGCAGGATTTGAAAAAGGAAAAAAACAAAGATGACAATTGCAGGTGGTTTCGATACGATGGAGCGCCAATGAGACACCGTATATGATCGCCATATGGCTACTAGTAGCGGCACTTGCAAAAATTTGTGAGGTTTTTCCCAAATTTCCCTAATCTTCCATATAAATAGGAAAATATTAGGTTGAGAAAAAAGTCTTTTAATATCTATTGGAAATTCAAAGTTCATGCGTAAATTCAATTAAGAACAGCAATAATTTTTCTTCAACATAAAGACCATCATTATCCACTCTCTTCCGCCAATGTTCTGCAAGCTTCCCGATCTGCTCGAAAATAGACTCCTTGCGCTTTGAATCAAAAAACTCCTGACATGCCTCATCAGCTTGATCGAATGTCTTAAATCGTGTCTACGCAAAAAAATGTTCAACACCTTCAAATCGTTTGTACCACTTTGCAACAGTCAGATGGCTCACAGTTCATTCACCTTTGGCACCACAGATCTCCTTCGCAGCATCTCTTGCTGACAGTTCTCACTACCAGCAACTGCGTATCAAAATCGAGTATCAGTTTTATTCATCGTCATTATATCTGCAGAGTAAATTGAATGCAATGCACTATAACTAGCGCTGCCGTGAGAGTTTCTTATAGGAATATTGGTGAGATATTCCCATGAATTTGTAACAAACGGCACTGTGTGAAACAGACATAGAACTTTAATTTTTCGTGGGTATTGAGCAACTTTTTCCTCAACCCTAGTATACTAGATGCTTTATCTATTCTTGTTTATAAGTATCGTTCATGTGGAAAACATCGTACAAATTGCATTAATATATTACATCATCGCAAGGATGCTGAAATATGAGCAAAACTCGTGACCTCAGTTGAACGCTTATTTACCGTTTCTAGAGGCTCACGTGCTATTTACAGTCTCAATCCGTTGCCTGTCAGCCTGTTCTATTTCTCTCCATGCGTTCAGCCCCGTCAACCGAATGACCTGCCGACCACAAATCGGCATTAAATGCAGTTAAGCTCGCAGTCACCATGAAGGTAAAGTGAGAGCCTCCGTTGGTGTGGTGGATAACACGCTCGTATTTAGAAAGGCTAATCGCTTGTTCCGAGTTTACGCACTATTCCGAATTTTGCTCATCTTTCAGCATGCATGCCGTTGCGCTTCAAATCACATCCTGCCATGAGAGAATATTTTGTTAAGTTGATATTTGATGAGATTTGGTGAGGTGACAGATAAACTCTTTTTATAGTACAAGTAGGAGCAAACTCTACGTTTATTCTTGCTCCACTCAAATTTCAAGTACAGCAGCAAATATAGTTCATTGTAGGACTTTATTTCACAATTCCCAAAACCGGCTATCTATTAACCTCGGAATAACTTTATTTATCTTTGATTAACGGCAATTAGTGACACAAGTCTCATCAAAACGTGTTGTGTGACTACTAAACTCCAACTTTAGTTGGGAGTTGAACTCGCGTTTTACATTACGGAGACGCGTGCTCACCACTACCTTACCGACGTCGTTGCTCTGCTATCACTCTTTCTGCCACTTAACCCTTTGTGGACGATGAGGGTTACGTCCCTTAACCTTTCAGAGGTTTTTTCGCTGAAAAAAGCTTCTTGTTTGATATTTAAGTGGTCATTCGAAAGCTTAGTTCCCGGCGATTTCAACACTGTGCTTGCTTTTTGAAGGCCTTTTTAGTACGCTGTAGCAGCAAAATAAAATCATGTTCACTTGATTACTCTGATTGCTCACCTAAAACCTGAGGATCTCTTTTTTCTAGACTACACGAACACAGTCGATGGCACAAATCTCAGCATTCAGACGCTAAAATTGATTTTGAAAGGTTTTCATAGCGCGCTGTAAGAACGAACATAAAATTACGTTTGACATTCGGAGTTTTCTTCGCACATAAGAGTTATAAATGCGGAAAATGTAGAACGTGTAGAGGAAGTCATGTTTCATTAGAGCAATCCAAAAATCTAAAGCTTCCCCGAAACAAAGAAAAAGGCTTATTCAAGAACGAAAATCGCGCCACTTGCGGAGTTAAGGTGCCAAGGCTGTCAGCAATGAAAGATGAACGGATTGTATAGTGATTAGTACACGCCCCATTGATAAAATGCTCGGATATATATATGTTTATATGTTTATAGCATTGCAAAAATGCTATAGAAGTGATAAAATAAGGAATTCTTCTAAACTAGGTGTATCCAGAATAGGTTTATTTCATTTTTCGGAAGATCTTGTAAGCACACAATAAAAACGTGAAACTCGCGATCGTAACAGAACAGAGAAAAATCTGTTCGCAGAAGAGAACAGCGGTAAACTTGGAAACATTTTGTAATTGACAAAGAAATTCCCTTTTTATTTCAGTATTTCACGTGTTCAAGCCGATTGCTAACATTTTGCCTGACTCGTCACTGTTGATTGCCGTCGGCTTAGTGATCGGCTTAATTCTGAAGGAATCCGGATTACATATATCCTATACTTTGGATTCTCACGTTTTCTTCCTTTATCTTCTGCCACCGATAATTTTTGATGCGGGTAATTTATTTGAGCCTGTAGATATTTTTTACAGATGTTTTTTCTTGTTTGAGTCATTTTTTTAAAACGATTTAGGTTACTTTATGCCAAACCGAGCACTTTTCGAGAATGTCGACTCCGTAGTTTTATTTGCTGTAATCGGAACCATCTGGAATTGCTTAGCCATAGGTGGACCTAGTTTTTTTTTCTTATTTTTGATTTACAAGATTGAACGGATCTTCGTACTTGCGAGTTGCTTCGCCTCATGATCGCCGATTTCTGTGAATGTCTTCTTTTTTCAAGTTTTACTTCAGGACAATGGTTTCGCAACTTCTTTCTAAAGCGTAGTGTTCAAGGGCGAGTTAACGCAGTGGTTAGTAATGTAGTGTATCAAAAAGCGAGGTGATAAGCAATGCGCTTTCGATCTCCTCTACTAACACTCCTTTGCTATCAACCAGTTGGACGCCGTAGCTCGGCTATTCGTAAGATCGCAAAGAGAACGGTGTTGACTAACATTCTACGGTGTTCATTATGAAGACGAAATTTTCAACAGCATTCGAAGCAACACTGTAGTGTTGGAAGGCGTTTGTGGAAGATGAATGCTTGGGAACGAACTGAGGGCAAGTGATGTGCCTCGGTGGTGTAGTAGTAGTAGCACGCGTCCCGGTATGGAGGAAACGCGGGTCCCGCCTGAGGCCGTGTTTTCAATCACCACTCAATTTTCTTAGGTTTATATGTAACATTATAACAGTGCGAAGAAAGCAGTAAAACTACTAGAATTTCGGAATCTGTTTTATATGGTTTTCATTCGTAGTAAATCGATTCCTGTTTCTGTTCTGAGCGTTCGTTGACGTAAAAACCTAAGCCGAAAAGGTCAACGACCTGTAAGCCGATGTTTAACGGGTTTGGTACCGTTACGGCGAAATCCGTGACAACAGTTTAATCAAACAAGTTTTAGTCCTATGATTTTATCCAGTTTATCGGGCGTATATCATGAGAATTTGATCGGTGAGCATTTCCTTAGGATCTTCTCTTCTACTTCTATCGAGTTACGGGGCTTTTTCGATGAACTTTTCAACAACAGAAATTTTCGTCTTTTCGGCGCTAATCTCAGCTGTCGATCCGGTAAGTACTGTTTTTTTTTTCTTTCGAAACGACAATCAACATTTCAGATTCTCGGCGTTTAGGTTGCTGTTATCGCCGTTTTTGAGGAAATCAATGTCAATGAATTTATCTTCGTAAATGTGTTCGGCGAAGCACTCTTCAATGATGGTGTCACTGTGGTGCGTTAAAATTGTATTCATTGTTTTTCTTGCAAGCCAAGCCGCTGTTGTGGTCATAGATCATGTTCGTTTCCATGTCTACGAGTTTTGTCCATGTAGTGATTGACTCAAGACGGACAAGCGGAGTTTAGCACGACTAGCCCAGAGGGATGCAGCGAACTTCGGCTACGGACTTTATGGTTTTTTATGAATAAAAAATCCACTGATAATTAGCGGCTCACTAAATGTTACTGCAGTGCGTCAGATAAATGCGATTACTTTCGTCATCTACAAGTATTTCGCACTTTATCTTGTGTCTACTTCGATAATTTCCATTCTCGCACATTCCGTATAATGGCCAATGCGAATAAGATAAATAACTGCTATTTATCAATCAATTTACTCGCTAATTTTCTTTTCGTATTGGCATCAGCCCCAGTGGTGCAGTGCGCACCCAGAAAAGGTGAGACACTGGTTCAAAGTCCTGCATACAATGGTTCAGGAGATTGATGACAAACGTAATCAACATTCAGCGACACTAATGACAAAATCCTCAAGTAGCAAGCAAACTCATAGGCAGAAATGTTCGCTTATGTTGATAACAAATGATCTAAGAAATATGTTTATGTTGATTGTTGATAGTTTGGTGTAGGCACTAGACGAGCGTAGTAGTGGCATTCGGCTTCGGCTAATTGAAAGCATTTCACAACACGATGCATAACGGAATAGAAGGAGCTCCATAATCGGTCGTTATGATGTTCCAGAGGGTACTGTTAGCGCGTCTACAACAAGCGTCGTATACGGTCATGAAGATATGCATTTGAATGGTGCAATCGAAAGTCGTCTCACGACAATTCCATTCTTTTGATTCGATATCTCCTTCAAAATAAGTCTAAAAACCATTTGGTCAGGAATCTAGAACTTGATAAGCACACAATCACTGACTTTAGTCGTGAACTAAGTATTTGAAGATCAATAAAGGTAGAAAAAGAGGAGGAACTAGATTTGAGTACTGAGATCGAGTATAATTCAGGCACGCAGTCCGAAGAAAGCCAGCTGACATATGAGCCACTTTTCTTTTCTAAAATTCAACGATTATATCTGTTCAACAAAGGATAAAGCTTCTGGAGTTAAACAATTTTTTGAGGGATGCACCATGCATTTGTCTTCAATTTTTAGCTTCGTTTGAGGTGATTGGATGCATATCTTACCTTTACAGTGACTCGCGGTGATCTGCCGATTTATTAGATCAGCACTGCTTATCCTTCTAGACAAGTCCGTTACCAATTTTACCGACCCCGGAGTGATGGAAAGTGTTTGATGAATTATGTGCTCAAGATCGAACCATCGAACTTGTGCGCGACGCAATCACCTCTAACCACTGCCACACATGCGCATCTGTTCAATGAAAGATCTTAGTTTCATCATAATATATAATAGTCGCAAAAAACTGGGGGAAAGACAAGGGAGAGAACGTTTGGCACTGATCATTCCTCTCGGCAGTACATTCAACAGCAATCGTAGCGATGATTGGGCGCATATTTTGCTTATACGAAATGACCAACTGGGGCCTACCAGTTGAAGAAATCAGTTTTTTTTTTGATTTTTTCGAGAGCGATATAATGACTCCGGACTTATGAAGGCTTGGGTAGACTATCGGCGCGGCGAACCAGCGACCCGTGTGTGTTGAGCGGTATCCTATATATACTCTTTCCTGTAGCATGTCATAAAGCGACACGTAAATTGTGCTCAATTTATATGCTGCATTTATTATTTTCAGGTGCTCTATCAGATGTTCAAAAGTTTCACACTCATCGGAGTTGAGAATTTGAAGCCGATCGACTACTGTGCTGGTGTGTTGTCGTTCTTTGTTGTCGCCTGTGGTGGAGCCATTGTGGGACTAATCGCAGCTTTCATCGTCAGTCTCATCACAAAGTATGTGTTGAGTACTTTGTTGATTGGGACTCTTTTTCATTCTACCTAGTCATTCTTCCAACTTTTCTTCGTATGCCTGTGATCCAAAAGTTTATTGAGCTATATCGTTTAAAGAGTAACCTGTGAGGAACATAAAGCGAATGCTGTTGTATATAACATAAATACAGAACTAATATCATATATGACTGCTGAGGCGATCCATAATCTGAAGCGAGGCAGAGTCTGCAATTTTGTCTAGTTTGAATTTTCTAAGATTCTAAATAAAATCATTAAAATGTTACCATTGTTACCAAACTCAGTATTTTTCTTTGATTGAATGTAACCGTATCAAAGCACCTTGACAGCAAGGGAAAAGAGGTTAAATGTCTTTTTCTTATAAAATAGGGGATGAAACTGCATTAAAAGAGACGAATTTTCTGAAAGTACTCACTGAAGGTTTAATATCTTCTTCTTATTAAATAGGGGATGTAACTGCATTAAAAGAGACATATCTTCTGGAAGTACTCACTGAAGATTTAGGAAAAATTTAGTTATGCCTATGACTGGAGTGTATTCAAGTAAATAACGATAGAGTCTTTTATTTAAATGGTGCCCGTCGTTTTCAGGTATACCAATAAGGTACGTATTCTTGCCCCGATGTTCATCTTCGTCGTTCCGTATATGGCGTATCTCACGGCTGAAATTACATCATTATCGTCAATTATTGCGTGAGTTCGTTACGGTATTTTCTATTTTAGTGCTTAACTTCATTATAAATCAGGGATGACTATGAAGGGCAGGATCATCAAGGCGTTTAATGTTGATCAATCGCCAAGAGTTACGCCATGTATTCGACTCCATTCGTAACATTACAATGATGATGAGTGCATAACTTCCTCCTGAAAAAGTTGTTTAGAGTCGATAGATGTGTCAGATTAAGATTACAGTTAGCTTAATAAGCGTGATACTGTCGGCGACGACTCAGGAGTGACGGTAGGCTGAACTTTTCTGAAAGCGCGATTGCCAAGGACTATGTGTCAATTACAACGCACCTCCAACCCTCTGCGCTACGTGAGCCAGAAAAAGAATACATTCGGTATAATTTTGTGAATAGTACCGTAAGAGGTGAAATTTGAGTGGATTTTTACCCTTCAGTATATGATGGGATTAGAGGAGTCGATTAAAAGAATGGCACATATTTTTTGTGCGTAATTGAAAACGTCCAGTTGTCTGATTTTCAATGACTCAAATGAATCGTCTGATTTTTACAGAATTGCTGTGTGCGGGATGGTGATGAAGCAGTACGTCAAAGGTAACATAACCACAGCAGCTGCAAATTCTGTGAAATATTTTATAAAGATGCTATCACAGTCGTCAGAAACTGTGATCTTCATGTGAGCCTTTGCACATATTCTATCAATTAATCTTGTATTTAATTGCTTACTCGCAATCTACTATTGATCTCTTTACTTCTACCAAAGTCTACTACTTAGCCCTAACCTACACTCGTGTTATATTCCTGGTTTTAAACCATCTCAACTTTTGACCATCGTACGTGCCAATTTTGATGTGTATGATAAAGCAATTATGACCTTTCAAAACCTCTTTTTAAATTATGAAATGTATTTTGCAAGCTATATTCCTATTTTCTGTGCCGAAGAGAGAGCGATGATCTCAAGAAGTCAATTTGCAGCGTCTTCAGTGATTCCTGACCACCAAATAAACATTAATTTCAAATGAATGTTCAGCCGCACTGTGACAGGTTGATAGTCAAAAAGTTGAAAATGTAGCACAAGCTTCTTTAAATCAATAAACTAATGCGAAGCTGATATCCTATACTCGACGATGTTTGAAACCTTACAAGCTCCTTGTTAATTTGATCATCTAAGAAAGCATTACTTGATGGCAAAGTAAAATTGAAGGAAAATCGCTTTGTAAATTATAGTGACGGCTTATCCCCATGCGCTCATGCATGATTGATTAAGCTGAGAGGCTCAAAAATCCCCAATTGAGTTCTTAACAAAGATTAAAGTAATGCTAAAAGATGCTAGCGTGAAAGAATTCTTGAAGATAAAATTGATAAGCAATATTCTCATCCACAAAATCGGCTTAGAGCGCTCTGCTGAGAGGAAAACTAAGAAGCTTCAGGAGCTAAGCGTGTGGCCACTTCACGCGCGTCTTCAAACAATGTAAGTCAGTGCTGTTATCCTCCCAGATAGGTCTGGCACCAAATTGTTTGCTCCGTAAAAAAGAGAAGATTTGATTAGCTACAGGTCTCTCTAACCACTGCAATGCACGAGCTTCTGCGCTCTGTTACAGGATTCCTTGAAATTCTATGAAGAAATATCACTTATGATCAGAATTCAAATGTTGCGAAATATACGAGTAGTCTACCTTTGATAAAACTAGTACTTTTTGTAAGAAAGCCTAATAACAAAAATTCTATGGACCGTAAAAGGTGGTTACACCTCTTGGGATTGTCGATTTTGGATCGGCCTAGCTCAGGTTTTTTTTTTTTTGGAAATCGAAGTCGAATTGTGATGAAGTCCGTTGAGTCCAAGCACCACGTAATTTGTAGTACTGCAATGGTCTACCTTCCTTAAAATTTGAATATCGCGGGCCACAATATGCTTCACATCGTCAGTAATGTGTAATATGCGTGTTAATTTCTTTTGTTCTCGCAGGTTCTTAGGATTGTCAACAATGTCTTCAAACCACTATTGGGATACGGCGTTTGTTTGCGCCACAATTGGTTTTTTGCCTTATCTATAGAACAATTGGTAAGCATATTTCTTTTTCTATAATCAGAAGTTTACTGCCTACTTCTAAAATCTGGCTAAGGAGTCGGTTTACTCGGAAATTTTTCCATTATGTCCAACAATTGAATGCGCTGCAATGGTGTTCTAAAAACATAAAAGAGGTACGCAGGTAAACAGAATGCATAGACTCTAAGAAACCCACGGATTTCCTTAAAAAAGCATAGAAGAACAAAATCGTAGAACGAAGTGCTTAAGAAATAGCAGAGTTGTTAGAGGGAGCTCTGGCCAGAATGCTACTGGCGTCACGTGTGCGGCAAACAACATGTCCCGCAATTTAAGCGTACCCACCTGAGCTTATTTGAAAATTGTAAGGGCGCAATGCATAAAAAGTGAGTAGAAAAAAGGTGGGATGTGCATAACTTTGATAATTACAAGAGAAGAAAATTAACAGTTTGGAGGTCAAAAACCATATTCACAAAAACCATGAGAAGCACCGAAAGCGAGATATCTTTTATTCGATAAATCCTGTCTCTGAAACAGAGCTTCGACTTTTTGTTTGAAAATTGGTATCAACACTGAATTACGAATGAAAGGACGTGTAACACATCTAGGAAGCCAGCAGTTTTTTAGATCCAAAATTTGTTTTTAGTCACTTTCTTAAAGAAATGTAATTAATTTATTAATCACTACTTTAACTTGTGATTAGAGGTTTCCTCATAAGAACATTTTTCATACGTGTAATTCTTTTTTCAGAAATTTCATTGCTGATTTCTCAACTACAGTGTTCTAAAACGCGATTTTATTACGGTACTATAGAATTTGTATTTTGCAGGTATTTTGGTGCAGTGCTTCTTCTTGAACAAATTTCGTCATAAGAAATTTACAAAGGTGATTTTCTAAGTAGTATTTATTGTGAATTCTTATAGCGTTTTTGTTTCTTGCTGCAAAAGCTGCATTGGTGTCTTCAAAGCTCACTAAAAAATTGTTTTCGCTGCTATAGCAGCGTCAATTGGAATTATTCTGAAACTACACCAATGATTCTCTGTATATGCGAAGAGAACGCGAAATGACACCAGTACAGGACTTGTTCTGAAAATAACACTCTGACTGAAAAAATCAGCTGGAAAAAGTCGTAGCGACACTCAAGACCGATTATCGATTATCCATGTACTGACTGGATGATTCATTGTTTTCTTCGTGAGCAGAGTTGTTAACACATCAAATCATTTAACATATTAAAGCACAAAAAAGAATATGTGACGCTTCAGCGGTTTCGTCTTCTTGAAAGCTTCGAAAGGTCAGATTTACTCTCAGTCTGCTCATTCAAAGACTTTCATGACCACAGCAAAAAAACGTAATTAACCAATTTTGGAACGCACCGTGAACAGCCTTTTATTAAAACACTCAACAATTCGCTTCTTTTCAATTCTACAGAATATTCATCGAAGAAAAGCCGAACAGATTTTTGAGGTCCCTCAAAATGAGTCTAAGGTATGACACGAGGTCACGCGTGACCTCAAGGCACTATTCCTTACGGTTTGATTTGGTTTTTTGGTGTTTATCTAACAATCCTGAAGAGATTTTAGCACTGATTTTTAAACTTTTGTGCGAGGGTAGCGAATTCGATATCAGATCCTTCTCTTCGTGTTTTTATGCTGGGTGCATAGTAGAGTGTTTTGAGGGTTAGGCTTCCATCCACGTGCTCTGTTATACGGACGCAGAGTGGTCTAACTCGTTTTTGTCGCCTATTCGTTCTGTATGCATAAGACGAGAGATTGGATACACCGTGCCACATTTCTCGCAATCGCCATCTTTACCGTTAGGACAAATTATGTAACTTTGCGTTCCGCATAGACGGTCATATAAACGGTTGCGGACTATCTGACGCCATGGAGTGTGAAATAGTTTTAAACCACTGCTATCGTCTAGTCTGAACAAGCCTTTATAAATCAACAAATTACAGCTGTATTTATTTGGTTAAAAATGAAATGCACAATGAAAGCAATTCTATTTTTCGCTAGATTTATCGTCATTTCTCCTCTAAATCTAACCTGGGAAGTTGAAATGATATCGTAGCCAATAGAAGGCTATTTTCCAGCTGTTTGGGGATTCCCTACCCCAAGCTCTCTTCCTGTGCTTTCTGGTAGCTTTCAAAGATATTCTCAAAAGTGTGCGTCTGGTTTTCATTACATTTGGAAAGAGAGTTCTAAGGTACTTCAATAAGCATGAGTTAACTCCCATGCATATCATGGGCGTACTACACTTTCCTTTGTGGGATTAAGGTCTACAAGTTGTTCATCTTTATTTTCACTTTGTTACAAGCCTCCGCCATGTCCAACGATACAATCGAAGTTCGTGTTTTATTGCGTCATTATTGGAAAAAGGGTCTTTCACAACAAGCAGCAGTCAATGAAACCAACGAAGTTGAAGGGGTAGACACAACAAGCAAATTTGCTGCTGAACGCTGGTTTCAACGCTTAAATAATGGAGATCTTGACCTCGAAGACAAGCGTCGTTCAGAACGTCCAACAAGGTGGAACAATGAAATCACGAATTAGCAACCGAACTTGATGACCAGATCCGAAACTTGGCGGATCGATGGCAGACAGTCGTAGGAATGGATGGGCTTTCTTAAAGATTTGTTATTATTGTTTCGTTTGGAATGCATGCATAAATTTTCAATTTTTACAAGTGTCTCAGAACTTTCTTTTTGACGTAGTAGAATGTGAAGGAAGGTAGTGCACCAGTATGTTTTTATTTTATGGCTTTCGATACCACTATGTGATGCAGGCGCTCTTGGTTAGGTTAACTTGAAAGTTCAAGTATGAAGGCGAACTTGCTTTCTGTTTCTCCTAAATAAAGTTTATGTGATCTGATTGGTCATTCGTCAATGAAATACTTTTTTTTATTACAGGAATAGTTTATTTTACCGCTTCTATAGCAATGTAACTATTTTTATAACCATGTGTTCAAATATGTTGAGTGTTGTGCAGAACTACGAACTTCCGGCGAGAACTAAGTCACACCGTTACCGGGGCATGTGCTGACGACTACAATACCGCGGCTCCCGGTTCTATCAAACTTTCAATAGCACAAGAAGTCCGAGCTGTCAACCGACCGTCAATGAGTAATGCGGTGGTTAGGAAGCACCTCCGGCAACGGTGAGACATGGCTTCAGCTCTTGACCGAAGTTCGAAGTTTTGCATGCCACTCATCATTCTTGCATAGCTTTGTTCATCTCCGCTTGAGTGGAGCAAATGACAACACTAAGTAGTTATTCGTATATCTGCAGTAGAATTATGGCCTGAGACTCATTACTGATCTTCTACTATTGACATAAAGACAATACCAGAGCTTGGGGGCTTGGGGCCCGTAGTTGTATCAATGACAGCCCTCTTATTTGTGTGAAATCCATAGATTAACTAGCTTAGGCACTCTTATAAAAGAACTACGACCTTCCAAATCGAAAACCATACATATTTACAGCTCTTTCTAGTTTCTTAAGGAGCTCGAGGCTGACTTCATTGTGGAAACGTCTGTAGTATAAAAAGCAGTCACGTCGAAGAACTTCATCACGTACGCGCTGCTGGAGTACGCTTTACATGGACGACTCAGGAATACTTGGGTGTTTGTGAAGTAGTGGACCGCGATGTCTTTTAGCAACTAGATTGGTATCAGGTTTATGAACGATGATATACTATCCATGAATCTGTGTACACAGGTGATAATGGGCACAATCTTGAACCGTGAGAGGTTGTTAGACGTTAGATCACAAGAAGAATTCCTTGGGTGTTTTGACAACTGAACATAAGACTGAGCATGCCTGTAACTCAATAGATAGATATAAGTGATAGTTTAAAACTAGCTGCGCTTGCTAGTTTGATCCATTTTCAAAGCAAATGAGAGTATGTTTTAGAAAAGGAAAGTCTCCTAGGAAAGTACACTGTCCTATTTCTTTCTTAAGCCATCAAATTTTTCATCTAACAATTTGAAAATTTTCATCACCATTTAAGCACCTTTCTGAGCTTCAGTATTCCTTTTTTACAGGTTGATCAGTTGATTCTATCATACGGTGGTCTTCGCGGTGCGATCGCTTTTGGTCTGGCAATTTCCATACCGGAAACGATTCTGGCCAGAAAAATGTTTATCACCACGACAATTGTGGTGATATTCTTTACAGTTTTCCTTCAGGTAAAATTATTATTGTTATGGCAGTTCTCAGTTCGAGAATTGATGAAGAATTAACATTCACTGTTGTTCACCTCCCTTAGCGTTTTGCAATGCATTCACCTGCCTTCTTTGAAGGAATGCCAAAATAACTGAATTTATATTTGATCTATGTAGTAGTACTCGCTGGTCCATTGTTATAATGGGTCAGTGCTGTCACACTGCTATGCAACTATGGTTTGTCTTACCATAACTGATACTGACTATTGGAAAAGGACGGTATGGGAGTGAAAATCAGCAGTCGACAATCAAACCGTTCTCGCTTCGTTGATGATACGTCCTTAAAACACCAAGCATTAGCCAAGCCAGAACGAATGTTGCCGATTTCGACAACATCTCTAAAAAGATTGGCCTTTAAAATCTAACGAAAACGATGCTCATTAGGAACGGATGAGTTTGAAATGCTCCATTTACGCTTAACGGAACGAAAGTATCTGAATGCTTCATTTACGTCTATCTAAGTCGTGAAATAATGTTGATGGACGACCTAGCTCCAGAGTTGAGCAGACTAAAACGAGTGATTTGATAAACGTTTAAGAGCATCGAAGGTGTAGTGAAGAGGACAAAGACCATCCGACTCTGTGCCCACCTCTTCCACTCAACGATTATCCCTGCCCTAACGTATGCAGCAGAAACCTGTTCGCTTCGTAAGCAGGATGAAAGATCACTTGGCATTATTGGGCGCGCAGTCGAAACGCCGACGCTAGAAGCATCCCGTATCTCACTAATGAAGGTTCCGAAGTACCGACCTACGTCAAAGATCAAAGATCAACGACACCGTTCTGCACTCCAGGAAATCGAAATAAGTGGCCGGAAACATGGTGCGGTTCAGCGGCAACCGATGGACCAGAGCCGTTACCGACTGGATTCCTCGGGATGTCAAGCGCTCTAAAGGAAGACCACTGACCCGTTGGTCCGATTTCTTCACGAAAGCGATGGAAGAAAGATATGATGCTCAGCGAATTCCTAGAGCAAGGAGGACCCACTGGACTACTATCGCACGCGATAGGGAAACATGGAAATGTTGCTGATGCTTGCTAGAGTCACTAAACGATCAACGGACGGCGGTGACAGGTGAAGTGAGAGTGGCTCTGGTTCTTGAGGTGATGGAGTCGAAACAACGATCCTGAGTGTAATCCAAAATGCAGTCATTACTATGTTATGTGCTCCTTTCTGTAACAAACCTCCTAATCTTCTCACATAAGGGACGTTTTTTGTGTGTTCTAAAAGTCTACGCTTATATTTTGTGAAAAAACATTGAAATGTAGACTCAGAATAATAGCTAAGGAGTTTTACATCACAAATAAACCAGTGTGGCAGAAATATCAGCACAACAGAAAGTCTTCTGACTTTTGCCTTTTTTCAGTTTGGTTTTGCTCATTACTGTCCATTATTACATTCTTGTGCTGATTTTACGAGAGCTTTTTTTTTTTGAAACTCAAATTCATTTTCCAAAATTGCCGCCTGATTCTTTGCAGTGCTTTAACAATGTTTTTCATATTAAGGCATGATAGTTAATGAAGTGCTAAATATAGAGTAATGCCAAAAAAGTGATACACATATGCATGTATATATATATATATATATGTATATATGTAGAGCGCATGTGGCGCAGTGGTTAGAGGTGCCCTGCGTCGCACGCGAGGTCACTGGTTCGATCTCGTGCTAATGGCTCACCAAGCCATCCATCCCTCCGGGGTCGGTAAATTAGTATCAGACAGGTCTCAGACTTGTCTGGGAGGATGGACAGCACTGACTCGGTTCAGCGGGAGGCCACCGCGAGTCATTGTAAAGGCCAGATGTGCATTCAATCACGTCAAACGAAGTTAAAAATTGAAGTCGAATGCATGGCGCATCCCTCAGGGATTGATCAACGCCGAGAGCTTTATCCTTTTATCCTTTATGTATATATATATACATACACATATATATATATATATATATATACTATACATGCGGAGAAAAAGTGAATTGAACGAAACATTTCAGGGTACCACAATTCGTCCACTTGTCAACTACTTGAATGTAGAAACAAAAGATGATCGACCAGCAACGATGACCGAAAGTGTTTACAATAAGGTAGCAGCCGCAAGGCTTACAAGTGCCTAATTTTATCTACGGTTCTTTTATGTTTTCCTATTCATGCATATTAGATAACAAAATGTTTTGCTATGTTGGGGGTGCCGTCTCCGAGTGGTTGTGATACTCGTCGCGGTGCGTGTGGGGCCGAGCTCCACTCCCCAACGCTCTCCGGCAATCAACAACAACGCCCTATGGAATGCCACAGCAAGGCTAATATCGATATTGCAAGGAGGCTCGCTTAAGAAGTATTCTGCGCCGCTCAAGAAGAAGGCAAAATTGATTTGAATGCTAGAGGTACTGGGATCCGCACAGTGAAAAAATACTGGTGAAAAAATATTGTGATGACAGATCAAATGAAGTGCTAAAAAGTGGAAGTTCTTCTATGCTAGACTGCGACAGATGAAAAACCGATCTCTTTCTCTGAACAAGAAGTTTTCATGGGAGCCTTAGTAATCGTTCGAAAGCTTAAGTCTTATGCTAGCGCGATACATGGCCGGTCTTTGAAAGCAGCCTTTTATAACGCTGTAAAGTTCGAAATAAAATTATGTTTAGCATTGATCGCTCAATCTTACCAATACTTCGCTGGAAGCACAAAGATCACATGAACGTGTAGAGAAAGTTTTTAATATCGACATTGTACGTTTTATCTGATGTTTCTTCCAAAGTGGAGAAGAAATTCCGGTTCTATTCGGTTATAAAGGGACAAATAAAAATTGAACACATTCGCTCCACAGGAGCTTTCTATGGGAGTCTTAGTGATCATTCGAAAGCCGAAATTGCGTAAACGTGTAGAGAAGTATCGCTTTAGCAGTCCACGTGGCTGCCTCACGCACAGGCACGTCAATTGGTCAAAGACATCCTTGATCGCGAATAGGAATTCAGCTTATTTTAACTGCTGCTTTGCAGAGAAGCGGTCTTTTCAGAAAATAAGCACAACGGTGGAATCAGAAACGATGTCGCTGTCGAATGATTAATGATGTCCAAGGAAGAGCTATGTCCAGCGAGGAATATGCGCACCTGCAACGCAAGAAGTTTTTTTAAAACCGGCGACGTCGGGCGGTGGTCTGAAGTCTCAGCTCTCGAATGGTTACTAACACTCCTATGAAAAATTCGTCACCTCTGAATAGTACCGAAATTCTTAGTTGAGTAAGAAAAATTGCATTTTACTCTCCGTTGTCGATCAGTGACCGTGTTGAAATGACCGAATTCTCTCAGGCCCTCGCGCCCCCTTCCTCCCCTTCCTCCCCTGACCTCCCCCTTCCCACCCTCTAGATTAGTCAAGAAACATATGCTCGTTATTTTTCCTGCTATATTGTAGAGAAGTGGTCTTTGTAAAAAATTAGCCACGCTTTGGATTCGCTAAATCTCAAGCAACCGAATGATTACTGATAGTCTAAACAAAGAGCTCTGTCTTACGAGAAAAACGCATGAAATACAAATGAAACGTGTGAAACACAAATGTTTCCTTTTCGCTGAAGCCTTATAAAAGGGTCTTTTTGAAAAGCGGCCACGTAACTCGCTAACCAGAGATTTACGCTCTTGAGCTTTTATGAAAAGTTCTTGTCCAGCGAATGGGATTAAATATTCATTCACGGCCGTCTGAAAGAACCTACTTATTCATGTAATGCGATATATGGACCCCAGCACTTTCTTCAGAGATTTGTTTTCTCGCATTTGCCGACATTCACAAGGATCTCTGCATTTGCGAATCGCTGCAGGAGCTGCTTGAGGACTTGATTTCCCATAATTTCCGTTGAATGCTGGTCTACTAATCAAAAGAGTGATAAGAGCGAGTAGAACATGGCGCTTTAGGTGGCTTCAAACTCGCAATTACTCTTTCTGAGTGTTCTCTAAATTTGTCACTGTACCATCAGGGCCTCCTCTTTATTTGCAGTAGTAAGTCAACATATTCGGTGGTTTTAGCACTCGCTTGTCAACCCGATTCAGGTGGTGCAAATTTACATGAGCTCCACTTGAGCTTAAATCGTTGTTAGAATCACTCCACGACTTTAGTTTATGCCCAAATCACTTGTACCGGCAGCTTGAGTAGTTTTCCTTGAGGCTTTATTATGGCTTTACTAAAGCGTTCTCAGATTTTTACTAAACGAAGTCTCCGCGCTTATTTGATTGGAAGAAGTAAGTTGCTCTCAGATATGTGGTACGGCCAAATAGTAGACGTGTGGTAGAGCCGTTTTTCGCCTTTTGCGTATTGAGTGATGTCCGATAGAAAGGCGTATTCAATTAGACACAGTCATTTACTTATCTACATTAATATATGAAGGAGAATGACGAAATGGAAAGTTTCTTGCTCACTCACGTCGCCTTCAAATTTAGCCTCGATTTTATTTAATTTCACTGGTACTCACCTTGTTCTTTCTTGAATGTCATTATAGAAAGCGAAAATTTAACATGGGAGACGTTCGACATTGAAAAAAACCCTATCGCCATTAATTCTAGTAAGAATGGGTAGCGTGAGAAATTTCAAGTTTATCTATACATTGCTCCGTCAATTTGTTTTTTCTTCTTTGGTATTCAAAGAAAGCACAGAAATTTCTTTTAGTATCTCGATTATATGATGTCTGGATTAGAAGATATTGCTGGACAACAAGGTCATTATTCATTGCGGGATAAGTAAGTCTTTTTTGACAATGATCCAGAGCTTTTTTTGGACTATGCATTTTTATAACATTCCTTCACGAACAGTTGCAAAAATTTCACGAGAATTACATCTAGTTGGTGTTTCTGATATTTGGGCACATTTTCCACACGAAACTATCGCTTTTTATTGACTGGCCGATCTATTTTAGTACTCTGTCAAAAGAAAATATTTCAGCTTCTTGAACTGAGGGCTTCCTCATCGTGTTTTTCGCTCTATTTCCAACAAATTGTCTCTGACATTTAAGGGTTTGGATTCCAGACTTTTTTGTTATTTCGCCTTCAACGAAGAGTTTGGAAAAACTGATCATTGATTGCAAGTTATTTTGCTATTAGGTGTGACGCTTGACTATAGAAGAAAGTGGGGATCATCCGACAAAAGGGTTTGTGCTGATGACGTGATAAGACTCTTCATCATATTTTTCGGAATTCATGAGTTCTATAGAGAAAAGATTTTGGAAGAAAAAGTGATATTACTACTTGTTACTATGATAAAAGCAGGACTTTTTTCGATCTACTTATGAGCAAAATAAACTCTGTAGAAAGTTTCCGTCATCAAATCAGTGAAGAAAATATCTCATTAGAAGGAAGTTGTTCAAGTACTTCTGGCGAACTGTGATTTTTTTATGCTTTCAGTTTCGAGCGCTTCAACGCAAAAGTTCTTCGACCGATTCTAATGAGAAATGAACCAAAGAGAGATTTTGACGCCTCTACAATCATTCGTGCTTATCAAAAAATCACACTCGAAGAAGCGATGAGTCTCACCAAATTGCAGAAAGCGGAACACAAAAGAATATCTGCTCTTCGCGGGTAAGTGCTCTTTCCGCAATACCTCGCGCTGTCGTCAACGCTGCGCGGAAAAGATTTCTTAGGCGCATTTAGTGATTGAACGTAGCAGTCCGTAGATAGACAAAATTCTTATTTTACAGTATTTTCAAAAAAAGCCACTATATAGTACATGGACTACATTTCAGTCACTTCTATTTAACAACCGATATAGAACACCAGGAGACGACTTCTGCAATTATTTGGAATTAAAGTATTCATACAAATGACCATGAAAATTTTATTGCTAGCAAGATAACATTTGACTTTTTTATCAAAACTGAAAGCAAACTCTTCAAATTGGCCTTTTTGAATTAACCATTACATATCGTTGTGGTGTTAAAATAAATTATGAGCACTGCTGGAACTCATTCAAGCGTATGAAGCGAGAAAACATCTGCAACCAGGACTTATTAACGATGAGAGCAGTGGTGTACTGTGGCTTTTCATGTGCTACGCCACAGTGGAAATTTAATGACTCTGCGACCACAGCAATCGTTTTGGTCTCGGTGCGATCTTGTCACAGTGACTATAAGCTCAGTCGTTGCGTTTGATTTCGTATCGCTGGTTGACTAGAATAGAAAAGAAAGCACCTTTTCAGAGAAGATTCACGATTCGTAGATGGTACATATCTGAACAAAGGGTTCGAGAAGGATCTTCCAAGAGACAACGATACGACAGTGACACCACGAAGGAAACAACTTGATAAGGTGCACTTTATAAACAGAATCTTAGCCAAGTGCCATTATAAGAACGTAATGTCCGTGTACCACATGTTCTAAGAACAAAGAAAGGAAAGAGTAAACAGTAAAAGTTGACAGATTTAAATTTATGGTAATACTGTATATGGCTTCAAAGCTGCACGTCCCTTAGTGTGTGTGTAAAAAAAATACCACCCCCTTTTTATAAGAGAGTAATAATTTCTCATTATTTGCAGTTTCTGGCCACTGGTGAAAATGTGGACAACATTTACGAGTTGTTCAGCGAGTTATTGGATCGAAAACTGAGAGAATTTAACACCACAAGAGCAAAAGCGACGGTTGAAGACGAAGGCGAAGACATTCGAGACGACTACTTGGAAGAAATGGTTTTACTTTAATTCGCTTTATTTTCCTTTTTTTTCGAGATACAATCACACTTTTAAATAATTGTGCAGTTTTACTATATTTCTATGCCTTTGATACTTTGCAAAGTGAAAAACACCTTTGCAATATATCCTTTCATTATTATTTGAGCCAACTTGTCATGTGGTCTGGTAAGAGCTCTTGTACAGCCCGATACACGTGTTTCGTCCTTACAGACTCGTCCTTACAGACCTTTGCAATAATTTTACCACGTAGTACAAAGGCACTATGTGCTCTCATTTTCCGTCAGACATGCGAAAACATTTTATTATCTTTAAATTTTTCACTTTTCAATTGTCACTCCTACTCACACATTGATGAGTGCAAACTAAGTGCTTTATATATAAATATGTATAGATTTATGTACATATATATGTACATCTATGCATATATACTCGTATACCTGGATACTTATGCTACCCGTCTTCACAGGTGGTGCGAACCCCAGCATAGTTTACTTCGTTTCTTTTTAGCGCAACTGTCGTCCATGATGGTGGTCTGCTTCGAGCATGGTGACCTACACGAGGCCCATTCCGTGAATTCAAACTCGTTGCCATCTGCGGATGCAGATGGCTAACGTTAGCCGCAAACACGTCCGCTCATCGTATGATTGGTCCACTATGAGACGTTCGTATTTTCGTGAAGTCCACCCACCATTCTTTTTGTATTTCTATTACCGAACTTCGTTATGTGAGCGGTCCATCTGTTTCGCTATCGGCCTATGTATTTCTGGATCACGAACATGAGACGGCTTTCCAGGTTTGAGCTGCGTAAGCCGACTAGATACTGTGTTTGCCAACCGATTTTCAGAAGATTCCGCTCACACTCCCTGTGGTGGTGTGCAAATTTCTTGACGTGGTCATAGCATCATCCCACGTTTCTGCAGCATAACGGGGCACCAGAAAGACCGTCAGATTAAAAAATTGGGCGTGGAGATTGGGATGCGCTATCTGGTAGGTGACTCTTTCAAGAGGTCCGAATGCGGTGCATGCTGCTCTCCTTCTTCTGTCTGATTCCTCGTTCAAGTTGCTCTCCATGTTCATTGAACGTCCAAAGTGCAGCACGTACGAGGTGGTCTCCTTAATCAGTGAACCATCCAATCCGATTTGCTCATCTTTGCACCATGAATTTTACATGAAATTGTCGTCGTGTTGTTTATGCGGCGTCGTCCTGTCTATGCGTAGCTCAATCTATTTTCCCGCTTCGCTGAGTTCCTCGAGCATCGTCTCTGCTTCACTGTTACTTTTGAAAAGATGATCATGCCGTCCGCAAAGCAAACTTTTGATAGTAATTCTCCATCAATACGTATGCATTTTTCGTCTCAATCAGGAGACTTCATTTTTACTGTGGTGCAACTCTAAACAGCTTGGCAATATAATGTCGCCTTCTCAAACCTATTTTCTGTGAAGACGGCGAGAGATGGATGGAAAAACTGATTTTCTGTGCTGAAGATTTGACAATAGTCAGCTAATATTCGTATATAGAGCGGGTCTACACTCTGGTCGACGATCGCTGACAGGATTGCATCCGTTGCGATGCTGTCAAATGCTTTCCCATAGCAATAAAGGTCAGAACAACAGGCATGTGGTATTCACCGTAGAGTTCAATGACCCGTGATACGGTTTGGATCGGTCCATGTGGCTGATTTCCTTTTAAATCGGCTCTGTTCATCTGGCTGTGCCTTATCGAAAATCTTCGATAAGCGGAAAGGGTTGATTATTGTGAAAATCTTATAGAGTACACTAGCAAGCATATTGGACGGTAGTTACGAAGATCTCTTCTGTCACCTTTCTTTTGCAGTACGACCGTGCGCAAAGTCCTCTTCTGGTTTGAGATTTTTATTTTTGAAGGCATGATGGTGTCGTATGTCTTGCGTTGAATACATATAAATTGTGGTCACCGTCTTTGAGAAAATCGGCAGTGATACTACCAGGTCCTAGGTGTGTAAGTAATTTCATGCTTTTAAGCGCAGCTCGAACTTCAGAGGCTAGAATCTTTAGTGGTTTCTCACCAGTGGAGGCTTCATGGTCGTAGACAGGGGTCGTGGAAAGGAAAAGTTTGATATAGAACTTTCTAGTTATCAATCCCACAACGTGACGGAATGTGGTAATGACCCCATCTTCATTCATTAGGGTGCGTAGCGGAATTTTGAGCGGTATGAATTTTATTAAGAACGTTCTTGTCTTACGACTTGTTATGCTTTTCTTGAACTATGACAGCGATTCTTTTCCAGATTATTGCTGTTCGGAATCTTTGTATGTAAAAGACGCTGATCAGATCCCTTATAGAATCAAGTACCACTGAACTATTATAGAAACATCATTTTTTGATAATAAATATATGAACGATCTTCGCATGAGTTGTGCCGTTGGCATACTCCCACGAACATCGGTGGTTTTCTTTCTATTCGACTATTGAGTTTTCATGGGAAAGACAAGCCGCGGGCAGGAGTTATACGACACGGTCCCTATTTTTGTCTTGTTCTCCCATTCCAATTTTTTTATTCCCTGTATTACTTTTGTCAATTGCTCCAAATGTAGCATTCAAGTCTCAAATAACGAATTTGTAAAACTTTTCGTTGTGGATAATTTCTTTCAACTTGCTGTGAAATGCGTCTATTTCGTTCGCATAAGCTGTACAAGTTGAGTGGCAGCTGATGGCACTGATTTTCTTTTGACGCGAAAGTTGGAGGTGATGGATAGCCAGGCGCACTGATAGGGCAGGGCATCATGCGAAATGACTAGATTGGGACATATCGGTGAACGACAAAACCGACTCCTCCGACATCTTGGGAGTGAAACTTTGCTCCGTGAATAATGAAAGTTCCGTCATCTAACTGTCTTATGTCACTCTTCCACTTTTAGCTTCTCAGGGTTATCGCATGGAATTTGATGTGATCAGCAGCCTCAAGAAATGCGCATAGGTCGGCGTCTAAGAAAGCTGTTCTGGTGTTACGAGTGTACCCGTTTTGTCGTTTTCCAATGGTCCACTAAATACGAGATTTGATCGCCTCTCACCGGTCGTCTCACTGCTCGATGTTGTGAACGAGATCACCCAGTTTGCGGGGTACTGAGGCAGTTTCTTGCTGGTTCAACTGTACTTGTTTCCCGTAGTCCAAAGTCGGCGGTTTACTGGAGCCTCCTCAGATCGTCATCGCGCTATAGAGGTCGCCGGCCCTTCTGATTTAGTAGGCGATTACCACTTGGCAACTAATAGCTATCAACAAGACGACAACTTCTGATACTTTTCCTTAACTGGCTTTTCGGGTGAAATGTCAGACTCCTTCTCAGCTTGTGGGGTCCCGTTGGGGTGTTGAACTTCCCACTGTACTTTGCCTTCGACATCCTGGATCACTTTCCAGTCACGACTGGGCGCTAAACCATCCGAGATGTTTTATATACATATGCAAATGCATGCATATAAGCGTATACAGGCATGTATGGTCCTTTGTGATTAGGAAGGAACGAATAAAAATTCTCTGGAGAAGTACTTTTTATAGGAGTGTTAGTACTCATTGAAAGTTGAGACTTGAGGCTAGAGCTCCACGTCGCTGGTTTTTTCAGAACGCCTCGTTATAACGGTGTAATATTCCAAATAGAATCATGTTTCGTAAGACCACGTGTTTTTTCTTTCATCGCGCTTATATTTTGCTAGACAAAACTCCTCCCTCAAAGTGCTACTAGCACTCAAACAATAGCAAAAGCTTTAGAGAACTCAAACGTGTGATTGTTTTTCAAAAAGATACTTTGATATCTTGATCTTCTCTGGTCTTTTAATTTGTGATTTGAACTTCGCCGGATAGAGCTCTTTCTTTAGACTATTAGTAATCTTCTGGTGGCGTAATGTTTTCTGATTCGAGGGATGTGCTAATTTTTGGGAAATACGGTTTAGCACAAAAAATATGATCGAGCTTTACATTTTTGGTAACGTTGTTTACAGGCTATTCGACAAGGCGAGAGCCGTGGCATGGGCGTGACAGGGGCGGGGTTAGACGAGAAATCAATATTTTGCTATTTAAGTGTGAATTTCTCCTTTGCTTCGGAAAAAACTCTAGATAAATCGATTGACTAAGATACTACAAAAAATTCCTCTCATTTCATACTACACAATGATATAATTTTCTGCTTCCAGTGAATTATATGCGTGGCAAAAATGAAGACGAAAGGCAAGTGTGAAGCATAATTTTTGATTTGGATGCCACAACGTTATAAAGGGATGCTTTGGAAAACCGGCGACGTGGGGCTGTAGGCTAAAGTTTCAGCTTTCTAATGGTCACTGACACTCCTATGAAAATCCCTCTTCACTAAACGAGATCGCTTTTTTATTTGTTCCCGCCTAATCAGAAAACCGTATGTACACATAAACATGTATAGATATACATTACAAAATGAAAGTATATTATTTCTGTGAGCACAGAAACTATTAAATAACTTTTCTTTTCTATTTATATACTGCATCATCGTTTGGTAGCCACCATTTTGGAGTTTCTCTCGGCACCAATAGGATGAGCGCAGTGAACAGGGTATGCTGAAATATATAACGAGTCAGTATCATTATAGTTTGTTTTTCAGGGTTCACACACAAATATTCGGCAGTCATTGGGCAATGATATATTTGATGCGAACGATCCGTACCGAAGGGGTGGGCGGAGACAAAGCACCGGTCAAATGAGAGACAAAAAGAATACTGACATCCATAACGTCTAACGAAAAGACACCAGTTCTGAGGTGTCGGTTGTCTGTTTTATATCAATAAAAAGAGTTTTAAATGTGACTGAGATTAGAAACTCTTGTGGTTGTTGTGAACATTCCTGCTTTGCTCCACTCAATTCCTCTACTAGCCATTGTTCAACATTATGAAATGAAATAACTACAAAACTACGAAGTGCCTATTTTTTCACATGAACAAAGCTCATACAATGAGTTAAGTTTATTTTGTAGAGCTCACATAGTTTCATAAAATTTTGTCCGCTATAATAATTCACCGTAGCTGTGAAGTGTATAAGCTTTCATTGTTCTGGAATAACGTTAAACTAAAGAAAGAAAAAAAATTTTCCGTACTTGGAACGATCTGTTGTTCAACGAAATTCTCCACAAGATTTGTAAAAGTTGCTCTGGCCAAATTTTATTAGCTGAACAATTTGTGAAGTCACTTTGTTTTCCATAGATAACCACATTTTTTTAATTGATATTGTCATAAGTAATTTTTTAGCACTTCCTGTTCTCATTGAAATCAGACAAAAATGATTTAGGGAAATTTTCCCAGTGTGGTATCATGCTAGCTAATTCAAATTGTCATCCCTAATATTACCATCAATGAGCAGTCCAAATGCCATTCTCATTCACAAAATTCATAACTGTATTGAAACTAACATCGCCTTTAGTTTCTGACAGAGTCATTAGCTTTTACTGACGAGAAAGACAGTTGTGTGAGGAGTTATTTATTTCTAAATTTTTAAGGCATTATTGATTGCGACGATATTCGATAAAATTAGAATCTGAATTTGTTAACTGGTTTGAGATTGTCCAAAGTGACTGGTTTAGGTGGCGTAAAACTGCTATGTAAAATACGAGTGAAGGCATAATAAAAATCAGTGAACAGTGAAAGTCCTGACAGGTTGTTGTGAATAGTAACGGAAATTTTTCGTGAAGTAATTCGCTGACCAAAGTATATAAGAGTCTATAATTACTGCAAAAAAATTGATATTCTCATCTATTACCTTTTTACATGGCCACTGGAAGTGAAGTTATAAACCGTCTTGATAACTCAACTCAGTAAAAAAAATGTTCTGTATACTAACACAGTATCAACAGTGTAGTGGAGGTTACGGATGCGAACCGCTTTGTTTCTCCGCTTTAATCGTTCCAAAGGTCTCCAAACATTTTACGCGCTTCTGCATCTGTTTAGGATTTTGTCTTCTGGGCGGATGTCGTAAAATGCTGAGTGAATTCATTCTTTTTGAAATTTGAAATTACCGAATTAAGGCATTCCTACGTGAATCACAGGATAGCCATGGGAAAGAAGTTCAAACGAGCACCTCACCTTCTGTTATAGTGTATCACTCACCTTTTGGACGACAGATGTTTGTTGGGCAGTGCGATTCGTGACCGGCACACAATTTTCACTATTCAATTAAGGCTTTTTCTCCATCTTGGAAAACTTCAGGTTTTTCTTATGCTAATACGATACTTGGGATACTCCTTGATCTTCTACACGTTCATATACCTTAAAGGGCGCTGCGGCCGAGTAGCTATGATGCTCGTCGCGGCGCACGTTCACCCGAGCTGCACCCTCAACTCTCCCCGGCAGTCAACAACAAACGCCCTATCGGACGCCACAGCCAGGCCATGCTCGAGATTTAAGAATCTCGCTCAATTATTATTCTACGACGTTCAAGAAGAAGACGAAAAAACGAATCCAATGCCAGAAGTACTAGACATGCACAGTGAAAAAAACACTGCGAAGTCGTAATACCTAATTTTCTTCTTTGGCCAGACACGAGGTGTGATACTGAGCTTTATTCAAACAGCCGATATTTCGGCAGTTCGCCTTCTTCAAAGCCTAGAAAGGTCAAGTTGCAAGCAATCCAATCTGTCAAACACCTCCATAAACTGCTTGTTGCGCTTGAAGTCTAGGTTTCGTGATTTTCTTTAAGGAGTAATGGAAGTGATTGACTGATTGGATTGTGGACAACTTGACTTTTCCAGGCTCTGAAGAAGGCGAATTGCCGAAACGTCAGCTGTTCAAATAAAGATTAATATAACACCTCGTGTCTGGCGTAAGAAGAAAATTAAGAATTGTTGAAACAAGTCAAGGTTAATAGATAGTCGGTCTTAAGAACTTTGAAGGCGTATCGATTGAGTGTCTCAAAGTTCAAGTTCTTGTGCCTATTATATATATCTCATAATTGCGAAAAAAAAAAAACTTTGAGGGTGGAACGTACGTCTTTCCTTGCTCCTCTAACACTATATAAAGACCGTTCTAAAAACTAAACATTGATTCAAAATTTTTGTCCATCGAATGACTACCAAAACATCAGCAAAAAGTCATCGACAGATCCCAGCCGAGCGACAAAGCAATTTGAGTGTGAAACATGATATTATGCTCGCTGCTACAACTGCGAAAGATAGGCGTTTTAGATATCAAACATAGTGCTACTACTACAATCAAGTGGTACAGTTAGAGGCAGGACATTCATTTGTTGTAAGGTCACTTTGTTGAAGAAGAAAAGAGAATCTCACGCAAGCAAATTTACATCGCCACAGAGCGCTATATCTCGTTGCAAGATAGATGGGATCATTCCACAAGTGTTTTGTTCTGCTCTACATCCGTCTAAGCATAGCTCAATGCAGCCCCCGTAGGTTACGAGGAGAATTGGAATTCGTTGATGTTATCAAAAATTAAATGAATGAAGCGTACAAACATTTGCCGGTAACAAGTCCCTTGAGGATGCTCATTGTACTACTCTTCATCAGTCGTAACGACGTACACGTTGAACACATGTTTGGCTTATAAAATCAATGGCGGTAACTTATCACAGTATCAAGTCCATGCTTTCGTACGCTTTTATATTAAGCGCAAGTTTCCCGAATGCGGAGAGTTGTAGGGAGCGGTGATTTCGGGATGTTAGTTCAAACAAACAGCTAAGTGTTTTTTGCTGAACACCTTCAGCCACTCTGCTTACTAACGGATTATAAGTACATAGATGACAAATGACCTATGCTTGAATGACATTGTCATTCAGCGTAAACTGCACGACAGACTGAGTGACCACATTGATTGATAGGATAATATGATTTATGTCCTGTTACTCAAATATTTATCTTAGTTTTTGAACCAAGCATCAAAACTTCTGGAAAGTTTTCTCAGTATTTCAAACGCACTTAACTCAATTCATCAACGCATTCTTCATAATGATATCGCATGATTTCGTATGATAAGTAATTTTAGGGATTTACGAACAGTTTGAAAAGGATTCTCAAAGCCTTACTTCTTTTAGTTAGTTGCAAAGTTTCATAACTGGGCCGATGCCCTGCACCTCTGATTTTGACTTGAGTCAAGATGGCATACATGACAAGATTAAGCGGCTTTAGGTAATCGACTCAGATTATTTGGCCTTAGAAAAATTCGAATGAACGGCAACATTAGCCGAGGAGCATATTATAAAACCTCCCAATGGTTCAGCAATGGAGCAATAAATTAATCACTTGAGATTATAATTACTGATCTAGGAACGCGTGTTGAGAAGTGGTTAGAGGTGCCCTGTAAAACATGCATAGATCGTTGATTCGATCTCGCCCATTGGCTTGTTTTGAGCCTATACGTCTAGTGCTATACAGGCACCTATTTCGTCCTATTGGGACTCATAAGTAGCACCCTTCCTCGGTTCCGTCAATATCTTCAGGCTAAATAATAAACTGGATTAATTCCAAAAGCCCAGAAATGAACAAAAGTGGAAGGTAACTTAGCGTAGGAAATGATATAGCATAATATCTAAGATTTGCTTTATAGTTTTTCTAGTGTCTATGTAACGTCCATTTTTCAAAGTGTGTATCACTACAGCGGTAACGCTTTCTGTATAAGTAGTTGGAGAGTGGTTTTATGGATTTTCTCAAATAGAGGGAAGACTTGAACGTATCACTAGTTACGATTTAATATACAATAACTTCTAGGCTTCGAGGAGGGCTAGATCACCAAAAGTTAGTCATCGTTTTTCAAAACAGAACTACCAATCTTGCGCATATTTTGTTCTTAATAAAGAATAGTTGATAAGAAAATTTTTCGAAATCGGTATACGTATGGTCCTCGAGTTCTTTTTTCTTCAGATCTTTATCTATCGATTGTCATAATCCGAGCGCAAGTCACCAATTCACCTCTTCAATGCGTTCCTGTTCAACATTTTTCCATGTTATGCTCACCCCATCGTGTGATATCTACTGCTACTTGGCGACTTTTCTGTCATGTTCATCCCTTATTGTCATGGTGAAAATGATGGCCGTGGGCGGGGATGTCCTCACTATATCCCTATTTATCATGATGGGAGTGTAATCACTGAAGGGACGAATGGACTGCCACGAATTGAAAAGCTCTTTTTTCTTTGATTGGCACCGCTTCGTTGGAAATTCAGTTTCACTGTTTTGAAGGCCGTGTGCATGTTTTCTCGAATTGTTTTGAAGAAATCAATGCTTATTATATGAATGCCATCTTCTTCTTATGTCGCTACCCAAACTGACGTCAAGGTCATTACATAGGCCATTTTTTAAGTCACTGAATTATCGCTGGTAAATTTATAGCCATATATTTATATGAGTTGAAGATTTGACAATAGCACTAGAATCCTTGATTTCAAATCCGAAAGCACGATTTAGAAATTTTGACACGTTAGTTTTTTGTGGAGTTCCTAATCGAGATTGTTCGTTACGATCACGCATCAACCCCTTCTGAAGGAAAATCTTAGTTGGCACTGACTTGAATGCTTTTAGCACTTTATTTAATCTGTCTCACAGTTTTCTTTTTCCATACTGCGCGGATCTCAGCACTTCTAGCATTCAATTCGTCTTTCATCATCTTCCTGAAGTCTTAAAATACATGTTCATCACATTTTAAAATCTCGATGATAGCTTGGCTGTGGTATTCCATACGGCGTTTGTTGTTGCCTGCCGAAAAGTGTTGGAGAAGATCAGCCCGTCGCACCACGTATCACAACCACTCGGTCACGGTCCCCAACTTGAATGATAGAACGAAAAATTGCTAAAGAAAAATAAAATTGATGACGTTCAGAATTTCACAATATTATCGAGACGTATGAAATTTGAAAGAACCTTTCTTGTTTTCCACTGGGCTCTCCCTAATCATTCAGAAACCCAAATTTCGTAGTACTAAATATGTACCTGGTTTTTTTTTTGAAAAGGTCTCCTTACAGCGTTGTAAAAGTCCAAGCAAAATTGCGTTACACATGTGATGCGCGTTATTGCACGTATTTTTTGTTGAAAAGAGCATAATCATTCGCCAGCATAAATCTTAGCGATTTCAACATTATAATCTGACAACGTATTTTGAGATTTTCGTGAGGTCTTTTATGGACACTCGTACAGTGCAAGACACGTGTTTCGGCTTTCCAGCTTCGTCAGTTGCGCGGTTCCCTTTCAATATCACTTCCGCGGAGATCTATCCTGTATAAAGGAGTCGACAGCGAACTTTCTACATTCGACATACGGTGGAACAAACGAAATTCCAACACTTTTTCGTTTACAAGAAAGATGATTTTCTTGTGCTGTACATACTTAGGTAGATACTTAGATGGTTCGTCATCACTAATTGTGCGGACCCCAGCACATTTTTCAAATGGTATATTGCTGGTCGTGAATATAAAATTCCTTGATTTCCTGACGTAACATTGCAAGGGCGCTTTCAGGTCTTTACCGTGTTATTGCTAAGGAATGGATTTCGGCGATGGATTCTCGACCGGGCTTCCTACTAGTTGATTCGGAAATGATGTTAATTCGAAATCAAAAGCAGAAAAAGGAGAGAAAATCAACCGACCGCTCACGGATAATGTAGAAGCCGAAATCCTTTGTAGCAAGGAAAGTAAAACTCAGTTTTACACACAGCGTGCATTGCTTGTTAGATAGGCCTTGCAAATTTCATAAAATCAAGAGCACAATCTTCCGATCATGGAACTTGAGCGTAACTCGAACGTAACTGGCGCTAGTCCATTTTGATTCTCTGTTAGTAACCCACGTCGCGCGCACCCTTTTAATCCTTTCCCTCTGGATCAAGCTTTTAAACGTTCTCCAGCATACCACAAGCTTTTGGTTTTAACTAGAGTGAAAATAGAAAAAACTGTTATAACAATAGTGCACAAGAAATTTTAGGACAACCTAATGAATAGAGTGAGCAATGAAGTCGCACTGAGCTTAGTAATTCTTTTTTGAAAAACCTAAGTTTCAAACTGATCCACCTATATAACAACGGTAGAAGAACATTCAGTTTAGATAACCAACATAATAACTTAAATAAGAACGCCTGACATGTTATTCCTGGAGAGCAAGATATGAAACGTTTGACGCTGATTTATTCTGTAGCAAATTTCATATATTAGATGCCATTGGTTGCATTGTAGAATTATCATTTTTGGCTTATACAATAACTTGTGAGCTTATCGGTTGAACGAATCGTTTCATTTTAATTTCCTAGAAAAGTTTTGTAGGGATTTACGAAGCCCCTAGAGGCTTGAGGAAGTCGTATAAACCAGGCAATGAGGTCAGAGAACCACGACCACATATATATTACAGAACACTTCTAGGCGCGAGCTAGATTCGCTCATTAACATGACATTATAGATATCGCTCCCATGTTGCTATAAAGTTTTTTCGAAGTGTCCCAAATTAACATTGAGATAGTCAGATGCAGTTCTTACTAGGATAAAAATGCACTCAGTGTCTCCATTGAATGTTGCGATTTATTGCTTAGCTCAGACGAGTTCTTCAGAAAACTCTGTAGTGACAAGGTTCCGGTCTTATCGTTCTCACAGAAGCCCATCAGATTCGAGTAGTGCTGCCCACAGCACTTTCTCTTCACGAAGTTTGTCTTAGAAATTGCAGCATTCATTTGAATTCAACAGTGTGAAGAGCTGCATTTTCATGAAACTCCGCATTGAATTTGTGGTCATATTAATGAAATGACTGAAAACAGTTTTTTTGCACATTTTCTCGAAAATATAACTGGAAGTGTAAATTATATCTTGCTCAGTTGAATAGTGCTTCACTTGATGAACATACTCAACTTCATCACGTCCTCTGTTTTCAATGCCTCGCGATAAAACGAAGCGTCAGGCTACTGTGTCGAAGCCTCTTTGATGTGGGCATTGCAGATTTGACACTATGTAGAAGTTTCATAACTTACAAATTTATCTGTCCAGTGATTATCCTTAAATTACGTTGTGCCAGGGCTGATCATACATACACTCTATGCCAGCAGCTGTGAATTTGGCCGTCATCTCGATTTAGTAAATTGAACTCCTCTTTTTATCTTCTCCAACTGATTAACATAACGCATAAGTTTTAGAGTAAAAACTAATTCCAGTAATAGCAGCGCAAGCTCAGAGGAAATCGCTGTAGTGTTCTCGATGGATGAACAGCGGTTTCATTTGCGGACGCGAGTTATCCTCCTCAATGTATTCAGCATTCCTATAAGCTTTAATTGCAATTCGCTTTTTACTAATCATTAATCCATCCTACATCGCTATTCATGACGACATCTTAATCTATTATTAGTAGGTAAGGCTGCTGTAAAATATCTAATCTATTTTTCTATAGCTGAATAGGTCATTAGATGGCTGACGAGTCTAAAAACTCCAATTTTGCCACAGTGGTTTTTTCTCTTTCATTTTGCAAAGTGGATGTTTCGTTGCTTAAATGAGCTTGGAGTAAAGTGCAGCGTCCTGGTTTTTCTAGCAATCCATAGCGATGGTTTTATTCCATTTTCTCACTCATAAAAACAAAATTCGCCAAAAATTTTCACTGTGCATGCCTGAGTACTATCAGGCAGCGAACTAAGAAGCTTAGATGTTTTTTTTCATTTTTTCCAAACAGCATGCTTCTGACAGTTTATTTATGCGAACCTTTAACTCAATAAAAATGGCTCATAATAGTTTTTTGGTCCACAAATGTGATTTGTTGTAAGGCGACTTTTTTTTGATCGTGCCGTAACCAATCAATAATATTCTATGTTAATTGAGCTTGTAGCACGAAGTTGTTAATTGATAGAAGATTTATCAGCTCACGTTTCGACGTGTTTCGCCTTCTTTAGCGCCGATGATATGAGTCGATTGTCCACTGCCGTCTGCCCTCATTGTGAAAATTTGCTTCGTTGTGATTTCACATACTTAAGAAATCGCCTACTGTTTAGAAACTTGAATGCCTAAATGGTTTAAAATATTGGATTTCACAGCCTCTTGCTTATCCCTCTGCCCTCATGGTTCAGGCAAACCTCACTCCTATCAAATGCAACGAATATTCAAACTAACTGCCAATGAATACTAATGAGCCGGCGCTGCTTGTTCTCACTCATTATGTTGACTATGTCACAGTCTGCTATGCATAACAAACGATTTTTGATCGACAACTTCCTGCTTTTACGGAAAATTACTTCACCACACTATGATAATCTGCCTCTGTCGGAAGGCTAAACGGAATACTTCATCTTGTCCTTCTTTTTTATCTCTCTCATGTCGTTGTTAAGCTTACGCCGCTTAATGGGAAAACTTGGATTGACATCTGATAAGTCTCGTTAAGGATAACAGTTGTTTTTGGCTGTATATGCATACGTGCTTTAGAGTACAACTCTGGTAGTTCCCCATGAAGAGTTATTATTTCGCAAAAACGCTAAAGAAAGTGTCCTTACGAACTTTGGTGCTCTTCGTGCGAATCTCTCAGTTCATCACTATCACTGATGACTTTCTGATAAGTGCCGGTACTCAGCTTAACTAGATGGGAGTTAGGGATTATGTCAATTCTGCTTCTAAATATGAAGCATATAAGCAATTTTTCTAATACATTCTTACGATTTTGTATTTGCTTGAATTCTATTTTGATTATCAATTGAAGTGATATTTATATTTGTGTATTGGCTAACACTAGCGCAATCATCGTAGCTAACAGGAGACATTCCGAAACATGATTTTGCTTTTTTTTCTATGAAATTTTGGCATTTCATTCGCTCTAATAATTGAAGAGCGAGGCCGAAAAAATTGGGTAAATAGGCTCCGTAGGCTATATAAAATCAAGCTCCATCTTTGCAGAATATGAAAAAAGACAGCGATGTGTATGTTTCAACATTATTCATTTCAATTGGTATAGTTTACAAAAACATGAAGCTTCAAGTTTGAAAAAGAACGTCTTAACACAGCACGACATCAATGTGTCTTCGTTTCGGTGTTTTTTCTCTGTGGAGTCGCAAACGTACTTTTGAGC
Organism: Parelaphostrongylus tenuis; assembly: GCA_019055375.1. Taxonomy (NCBI): domain Eukaryota; kingdom Metazoa; phylum Nematoda; class Chromadorea; order Rhabditida; family Metastrongylidae; genus Parelaphostrongylus; species Parelaphostrongylus tenuis. The sequence goes on from JAHQIW010007146.1 coordinate 223,457, forward strand.
TTTTTTCAACAGCCACTTTATTGCCTAATTTCCAGAAGGGAAAGAAGGAAAAAAACGAATTTGCGGACCAAGGAAGTGACCAACTGACTGATATATTCAAAGGAGTCATAGATGGTGCACGAATTCCATTTTTGGTTATTCAATTTCTAGAAAAGAAAGGAGGGGCAAGGGAAAAAATGAAATTACAAGCCGAAAAGTGGCAAATTGATTGAAGCATTTGAAAGGCTTATATATGGAGCATGGGCCTATTCTTGGCTATGAGCGATAACATAGATTGTGCCCGTTGCGAGTTAGGCGAGAAATGTTCATAGAACAGCTTTCACACAGAAGGGAGACGAATGCAGATTACCGGTACTGCCTCAAGTTACCTGATTATTGATGTGACTATAGGAAACAAAGTGTTAGGGATGGTATCACTGAGTGAAAACATTGCCAGTAAACAGCGATGAGATCGTGTGCACCAAGTCCCTGAGATTAGCGCCTATAATCTGCGGAATAGTGTTCATGTGGGTGATGGAAATGTTTTAATAATTTATGAAGCACAACACATTTCTTCTACATTCTCAGAACGATTTTCGTAACTTTAGAAAGTTAGCTGAAGAATTTGAGAACACTATGACATCACATCGATAAAAATATTCAACACGTCTCAGTATTCTGTCATTGAGGGAAATGACGATAATAACCATAGATAAGTTCATAGCATTACTAGTATTGTTATCACTGTCATCATCGTTATCATTACCCTTTGTGCACTTTCATCGATAGGGTTCTGAATCTCGCACCAACATATTACCGTTCACATTGTCATATATATAGATATATATATGCATATATATTTTATATATATACATATATTTATACATATATATGTATACATACATATATAATGTGAACGGATCGATAGGGAGGAAAGGCGAGCGAAGGGTGAGTGGATGTTTCGATTCTCAAAACCGTTCACAACTCAATAAAAGGATCCCATCATAATTACTTTTATATGATTTTATAAGTGTCACACAAGGTGACTAGAGCGGAGGTTTAAATTAGTAATGAGTCTTGAAATGACATTATATTCAATGCATTTGTTATATCGATAAGCGCTACATTCTACAAAAAGGCTACTTACCATGATTTTTTTTTTTTGTTATTGAGTGTTTCCTTTTCTTTGATGAAGGCATATACACGTTTCCATGTTCTTCTAGTCACAGTGGTTAGATGGGTCCGGCAGGCAAATACGTTCAGCGCTGCGGTGAAGAAAGCACTCTTGGATAGGCGAGTTAAGGAGAGATTTTTCTGGTACGATCCAAAAAAACGATAATTCGTCAGATATATAAGCTCATAATATATATTCTACCACTTCTAGGACGTCACAAGTGGAGTCAAATAAATCAAATGTCTTTAAGTGATTGACTGAAAGCGGACACATCGTTTATTTACCTTTTTCTGTGGGATAATAGCGAAATTTATATGCATATCACAGTCCTATTTGTAATGAACCTTCAAAAAATACTCGAAAAAAAGGTAGGATATATATTAATGATATCAGCTAAGAGAAATCGAGCGTACAGCTTTGTTTCTTCCGTGATAAATTCAGCTGACAAACAGCGTAGATTGTTCGTCGTCGCCTAGTATAGAGGACTGAGCGCCCCGAGAGGATTGGCAAAAGACGAAGGTACCGCCCGACTGACGAGACCACCAAGGTCGAATAACGTGTATCCGGCTCTCTAGGTCAGCTCTATAACAGACCAAATGACATGTTGGCTCAAATAATAATTGTTACACGTGTAATTTAGAACTGTTACATCAAAGGCTTGGAGAACAGTTGAAAAAAAACTTGTCCAATGCATTCGTATGTCATGCAGGGCAGTCTTATGATGCGCGATTCAGATGAAATCGATGATAGTGCACAAAGGGTAACTATAACGAAGATGACAGTGACAACAATACAGCTAATGCTATGTACTTATCTATGGCTAATTTCATCATTTCCCTCAATAACAGAATATGTAGACTTGTTGAATATCTTTACTGATGTGATGTCATAATGATCACAAATTCTTCAGCTAAATTTCCAAAGTCACCAAAATCGTTCCGAGAATGTAGAAGAAATGTGTTGTGTTTCATAAATTATTGAAATCTTTTCATCACCCACATGAACACTAATCCGCAGATTATACGCGCTAATCTCAGGGACTTTGTGCACACGATCTCATCGCTGTTCACTGGCAATATTTTCACTCAGTGATACCATCCCTACCACTTTGCCAAAATCCTTCGACAGTTGTTTGACAGCATTGTGAAGTCATAGAAATAGCGGTTAGCCTCATCAGTAGGAGGTATATTATTATCTACGTATTAGAGTTCCAATTGACGAACCTCTGCGCAGGAAGTTTTTCGAAGCGAAGTTGCTATTTTAGATTTTAAATGACGTTTTTTATAACGATTACAATTGTATCTATGCGCAAAAACTTTTCAAGTGATATGTGATCAAAAAAAAAATATATATATATGAGCGCATGTGGGGCAGTGGTTAGAGGTGTCCTGCGTCGCACACGAGGTCAATGGTTTGATCTAGCGCTCATTGATCACCAAGCCATCCATCCCTCCGGGGTCGGTAAATTGGTACCAGACAGGTCTCAGACTTGTCTGGGAGGATAAGCAACACTGACTCGGGTTAGCGGGAGGCCACCGTGAGTCATTGTAAAGGCCAGATATGCATTGAATCACCTCAAACGAAGTTAAAAATTGAAGTCGAATGCATGGCGCATCCCTCAGGGATTGATCAACGCCGAGAGCTTTATCCCTAGCTTTATTCTTATATATATATATATATATGTATATATATATATAGGGTGCGAGAAAAAAATTTCTGTCAGTTTTCAGATATTCAGCATTAGAAAAGTACTGATTAAACAAATAAGTCCATTCAATTGAAGGAATAATCACGTTTATTAGGCCAACAACTATAGCAGTAAACAAAAAAGTTCAGAAGAAATTGTCAAAGTTACCCCTTTAGCCTCTAAACATTTGCGAAGTCACTAGCGAATATTACCGACGATACACGCACACATTTTCACCATAACTTCGTCTCAAGCGCGTGTCAAAGCCGTTTTGAGCGCGTCTACGGCAGTGTAGCGATTAACCAAGACTTCTTTCTATGAGATCTAGTAAGTTTGACGGCCAAATATCCTCTCCCAGAAGCCTGGATTTCGCTCTTGATAGATGGCAATCGTTGAGAGGTCCAAATGCGCAGGAGCCCAGTCTTACTAAGGCATGAATCTATCGGCGCCAAAGTATTGAGTGGTCCAAGGCTCCAGCACGTCCAACAAAGCTTGGTGTTGATCGCAGGGTTGATTTTGACGTTTCCGTTGATGGAAGTCCACGGCGTCTTTGCGATGGCGCAAATGCCGGCCCAGACCACAGAGGCCTGAAATGACTGTGGCTCATGTTCTCGCTGCTGTGGACTTCTGCTGACCCTTCTCAAGAAGTTAACGTCGATTCTGGCGATTGTGGAGTGATTCGACAGTGAATGTCCTCTTATCCGTAAAAAAGCGCCTTCGACAAACTTGCATCAGTTATCAAACGAACCACAGAGCCTTTGAAAGTCGTTTTCCATTCATCTTTGTGTCCAGAAAGTGAACACGATCGATCTTGTAACTTTGCAGCTTCCGTTTGATTCTGAAAATTTTCGGACGCCGCTGATTCCGAGCTTTCAGGACCATTTCGTGCTTGGAGCGCAGAGCATTTCGTTGAACAGGTAGCTGATTTCTAAATGTTATTCGGAGTAAATGAAGTAATTGGGCGAACTTTTCGAGGACAGTTCTCAATACAGTCTTTTTGGCACACATCGGCTCTGTGAGCAATTGCTGAATTGAGACCAGTCGATTTTAACAATGTCGACCGTGTTCATAACCCTCTTGTGCAACTCAGCTACTGCTATACGTTCTACAATCCACAACTATAGCAAAACTGAAAATGGACAAATAAATGAAACAGATTCTAGATCAAAATTGAACGAAAGATTCAATAGAGCCAGAAGTAATAAAAAAATACTATATCAATTGTAGAAATAGCAGAATACAAAATTAACAGAACTTTCCTCGAGCCCTGTATACGATATGCAGGTGTAGACGTTTCGCAAACACTCATCATCAAATAATATCTTTTATCAGTGGCAGGTATATCTCCCACAAATGAAAAGAAACTTCGACTTCCAGTTTGCATCTAACTTTCCATCATCACCGTAATTTTTACAATAATTGCTCCCAGTCACTATTATCAGCCACTGGCTATTATATTTATTGGCGAGTGCTACGCTTTGCTGTTTAGCGGTTCATCTTTACAGAAAACGAGCATCGACACTCCAAGATATTTTCTACCTAACAAGTATATGATTGCTTAAGACTTGTATTTCAGTCTATTTGTATAGCAATTATTGATAAATTAATCAAAATGTGCACGAAATTCCAATCTTCATACTTTTTTGATGACATATCATTTGAGAACTTTCTGCGCGTAGATAAGCATGTAATCGTTATCGAAGACGTCATCATTCAAAATCAAAAATAGCAACTTCGATTCGGAGAATTTCTTGCGCAGACGTTCGGCAATGGAACTTCAATATCTAGATATTATTGATATAGCTCACCGCTATCTCTATGACTTTACAATGCTGTCAAACAACTGTCGAAGGATTTTGAATATGTCCCAATTACAAAATTATTAGTGTTAACAAATAAGCCTTCGACCCTGTTTTGTCTAAGAAGTGGTGAGAAGAAATGGAATTAGCTTTTTTTGAGCTGTGTAGCGATTTTATATCTATACATATACGCATATGTACATATATATATATATATATATATATATGTATATATATATATATTCACATAACATACACGTGTATATTTATGAATATAAATATTTATATATATATATGTATATATATATATATATATCACCATAATTCCTGCCGTAGGCAGAGTAGTACAGCGGTCAGAGATTCCCTGCATTAAGCATGTAGTCTTCAGCTCGATCACTTACAATTCAAGCTCTCCATCTCATTCGGATTGAAAACTTCTATGAAAGATAAAGGAGAAATGAGTGAAGCTTTCGTTGTCTAACAATTCCTGAAAGATGTCGTCATGCATTTGTTGTATGAAGCACCATAAAGATGATTGAGTGGATTTATGCCTATACAATGACTTGAGGGGGTTTGCCGACACGTCATGTCAGAGCCTTTACACTCCCAGGCAAGTCTATTACGAATCCGACAACCTTCGAGGAGTAGAAGGGCAGGTGTATCAACATTTCGGAATTGCAGACCCGATGCGTATCACAGGGCATCTTTGAACGTTTCCCCCTCTAACATAGGATCAAATTTGTACAACGGTAAGACGCCGTTAGCATGAGTCCAGACTGGGCCAAATGTGAATTCAATAATTTCTTGAAATGGAGTCGAATGCATATCGTGTCCCTAAGGGGTTGGCATACGCAGAGCGCTTCATTATTCAATTTTCGCCGTTCATCTTCGCCCTCACGGCATTGGAAAAGAGTTCCATGAGGCGATCCTATTCTGAAAAGTTTGTTCAGCGTCACTTTGGAGAGATTCATGGGAGCGTAGCAATAAGGCAATATGAAGGTGGCATTTAATTATGGAAATCTATAGTCTCTCTTCCACATGATTCCCTTTAGAATGTTTGATCCTACAAAAAGTAATTTTCATCAGAATGGATGTGTTATCGTTGATGATATTTTCAATCTCAGAGCGGCTAATGTTTTCTCCGAATGGTTACGCACAGATGGATCTATAAGTCAATGTTTTAGCCAACACACCTACCTTCACGACTGGGATGAAATAAGCAAGCTGCGTTAGTTTTTCTAAAAGGAATGTTTGGGAAATAGCGAGAACAACGTGCATTTTTGTCAGAATCATATTTTAATGACATAAGGTGACACAGCATGCATTATGGAATAGCCTTCTTTTCGACCTTGTGTAAATGATCATCTCTTCCAAAATGAAAAGCTACTTTATCTTGTCATGAATATTCCAGGTGTTTGAACTATGCACTCAGAAGGTGAGCTTGAGGAATGTGGACGAAACCTATTACACAGATCTATCCCTATACCTCTAAGAAGAATTAGAACATCGTAGAAGCGACTCAGTGCATATTTAGCTATGCATCACTTACGGAAGCTTATCGTATGTTAATTCAGTTTTTACCTTCTGCGACAATTCTGATGCCATCATCTGTTCGGAGTGAAGGATGACTACCAGTGTGCGGGATTGAGTCAAAGACAACGTGTGTACGCATCCCTTTTACCAGTAAGATAATACAGGAATAGCTATATAAAAGGGGTGAAAATTTGACATTGTTCTCACCGTCTTTTCTACTTCTGATCAACTTGTAACACTCCTTGGTACATCAATGACTTCATACATATATGTTTTGAAAATATGTGGATTATTCCTCCGCATGTGCCCAAGCAAGAGCTAAATCCAAAGATATGGAGAGTGTAAAAAAATTAGTTGTGCCTAGTTTCCAACAAATAGTCCCTACTATAAATGATTACTGATTAGATGACTCCTACAGATAGATGCGTTGCAGTGTAGAATATTGATGAGCAAAACGAGCGTCAGTGGTGCAACGGGTTGGGACACGTGCTCCCCGTGTAGTGTGAAATGTGGGTTCGAGTTCCGTTTCACACGAAAGTTTTGCATATCACTCTGCATCAGTGGGTATTTTTGAAAAATCATACCACGACTAAAAGCGTTTAGATAGAGAGAAATTTTAGCTGATCATCTAATACCCAGTATCTGTCAGCATGACTGGGTTCAATGTCGATATGCGACTACCTCGGACAGATCGTTGACGACTGGTTGCTGACAGATAATTGCATTCTAACCCAGAAAGAGATGAAAAATGGGCGTCAGTAGTGAACCGGGTAAGAGCACGCACTCTCGGATATAGTGAGGTGTGGGTTTAAGTCCCACCTGACGCGATGTTTTGCACATCACTCTGCATTAATGAGTCCTTGTTATACTTTATTACAGCATGACATATCACCGCAGGTTATTTGAGCGAAAGACAAAAAGCTGACAAGAGCTCAATAAGGTATTTGTGCGCATTCGTCTCTTTCATAAGAGATAAACGATAAAGCTCTCGGCGTTGATCAATTCCTGATGGGTGAGCTATGCATCAGACTTCATTGGGCATTGTTGGAGATTTTAAATTCGCATCTGGCCTTTGCGAAGAAGGCGATGCCACTATCCTCTGCAAGTGTCGTACCGAATTCCTAATACCGGAGGGATAAGAAGTTTGGTGAGCTGGGAACGTGGAATCGATTCAGCAGTCGCTGTGGGGAGACAAGTTCAGTAACTGTTCCCATGCATTCTTAATAATTATCTTCATAGGAAAAATAAGATGTTTGGTATTGATCAGTCTCCTGAGGATTCACCACACACTGGACAGTGATCACGACACTACAGAGGTGTCTAACTATATATTTTGAGAGATCAACGTTGGATTTGAACCAGCATTACTAAGGTGGCATATCTCAGCTTGAAACATCTTCACTTTCTTTCTTAATTTAATCTTTCCCACGGTTTTTTCCCGTCGCAAATCTCGACACTTCTACCATTCAAGTTTTTCGCCTTCTTTTTCATCGTCGTAGAATACTAGTTCAGCATGTCTTTTTCGAATTTCATGGCTGTGGCACTCCGTAGGCCTTTCATTGTTGGACGCCACAGAGTGTCAGAGGTGTGGATCATCTCGCCGTACTGCGACGAGTATACATCTTGCCCATGACTGCCTTAGGTCAAAATAAACTTCGACATCAATTTAAGTGAAATCTGCTCACTTTTTCAAACGGGAAGCAAGCTGAGTGATTTGAACTGATCGAAGTCCCACTCATTTTTAGCGATGAAATCCTTGAAGGTAGTTTAGCCGCGATCTCCGTCCTGAAACTTCCTGCTCTTTCATTATCATCTTCGTACACAAAGTTGTCAAGGCGTTTGAAGAAGTAGTAGCGATTAGCTGGGAAATCTACAACATCAGTAGCTACATGTTACCCTTCAGGTGGATTAGTCTCTTTGTGGTGAACAGTGCCGTTCTCAGCTTTTAATGTTTCTAGGTCATCTCGTCGACTTTCTGGATATAATTCTCTGACGTCATAATTCCACCTTGCCCAGCAAATAGTGTTGAACAACAACAACGTACCAAGCAATCATCATGGCTTTTTCGTTGTATATTTTGAGCCTTAGGAGATGCTATGATAATTCATCACAGTTCAAGCCCTGAGCCTAGCCTTCATAGGTCGCCATAGAAAATTCCTTTCCTATCGCAGATCACAATACGGCTGATAAACTGCTTGCGCTAGGTTTTAACTCAGCTTTTAGAACGGTTGATGATTGTAGAGCTTGCTAATTTCTTAATTTCTTTGAGATATTCCGAAATAGCTCAGATGCCTGGGCCGAGTTTTTCTGCAGGTTGTCAAGCAGTTGTATAAGTTTCCTTCCACTGGAATCTTCATCTCGTCGTGCTCATTAGCAGAAGGCGTTTGTGACATTTTCATCTTGAAAGTCAAAATCGCCTCGACGAACCTTTCCAACTAAAAGTTGCGTATAACTTTAATTTCTCTCTAATGTCCAATTCTATTTTCAGTGCTCTGGTAGAATGTGGATTCTAAACACAGAAACAGCGATATGCGGAGGGAATTTTAAATTCAATAGTACTGTGTCAAGGACTCGAAACTTCACTATACTCCTTCGTAGGCACTTTCTGAGAGAGATAGTGGTACTTTGCTCGTATCCTCTTGTGATTGCACCATATTCTTTAACACTTATTGGTCCCATAGCCATGGATGTTTCGAGTCGTTTGGGTGTATTACTCGTGGATTTGAATCTACCGTAAAGACCTAACAAAGCTGTGGTTACGACTTTTGAAGCTCTTGCCTCAAAAACTGCCAAATTATATTTTGTGGTATTCAAAGTAATACAAAAGTTCCTAAAGCTTTTCTTTACAGTAGTAAAAAAATTATTCAAAAAAATTTTGTTGTCGCATTACATACAAGAAAAATGAGAAAACAATCTGAACATGAACTTCCTGAAAATCAATATCTATACAAAACGATGATTTACGAGGTGTTAGCTATGTTACCGAACTACTGCTTTTATCTATGAAACAAGTTGGTCTATTTTTTCGAGCTAGGTAAGATATTTCTATTGGTGGTAGCAAGTGTGCATGCAGTGTTGTTTGTTTCTCTCTGTTCTATTGTACTTCTATTTGTAAGAACAGGTTTCATTTTAATCTTCCACTGAAATTTTGTATACGGGCTGATTTGTGTAACAAAAAGCGTTTTCAATTTCGCACAGAGCGAGGTTACATCTCAGATGCTGTTTTTTTATATATTATCTAGGCCAATTTCTAAGCTCTTGTCATTTCTCGCATTCGACATCACATTACATTAACTTTGGTCTTCTCTTGAGGGATTTTAATGGCCATTTTATCTTTATTCAAGATTACATTTCCTATCAGCTTACTCACTTCCTCATATTTCTTGTAATCTTGTCTTGAGCGGATCAAACACTTCGTTTTATGCCTTCCCGTGGATCATCCATAAAGATAATAAAGGTAATGCGACGGCTTGAATGTAGCCTGACGGTCTGTCGTCTTCTTTCCTTAGCGAGCGGATTCATGGTGCTTTAGGTGGTCTACCATATAATGTTGACGAAGTAGTGCTAGAATGTTCCCAGATTTTTGCCACAAACATTCACCTGCTCATGTAAACCGGATAAAAGTTGACTGCCTTTGCCTTTGCGACTGATTCTTCAGTGACGGCAGCAATTACATTTACTAGAGTGACCCATAAGGTGCTATGTGGTAACTGCGCACATATGTAGTGCGAATTCGATTATACTCGTAGGAAACTATTACGCTGATGAAAGGATCAAGGAGAAAGCTCTTGGTGTTGATCAATATCTGAAGGATGCGCCATGCATTCGTCTTCAATTTTTGATTTTGTTTTGGGTGATTGAACACATATCTGGCTTTTACAATGCCTTGCGGTGAGCCATCGCTGTATCGAATCAGTGCTGCCCATCATCCCAGACAAGTCTGAACCAGTCTGATACCACGTCACCAATCCCGGAGGATGGATGGTTTGGTGAGCAATGAATGCGAACCGAATCATTGACCGTGTGTGGCGGCGTAGACCACCTTTAACCACTGCGCAGCTCGCACTCGCTTAAGTCAAGATGCGAAAATAATGGAGGATTTTTAGAAAGAACTTGAACGCTGTATTTCCCTCCATTTCACAAAAAACTCATTTCAGTTGAACGCGAAAAATTCGTTATCATCATTTCAAAGCAGCCCAGAGTAATCATGAATTATATGTCAAAACGGTTTTTATACGCTTAAGTGAGAAATAAACAATAAAATCGCTAAAAAAGCTATTTGAGCATTGATTAATTATCATAAAACAGGCATATGATGAAATCTTATTCATCCCTGAGAATGTTCCGCGTAATCAGCTTAGTTATTTGGATATTTGGATGGTCCATCTTCAGGACCTGTGCGGACCCCAGCACATTTTCTATTCGCTTCTTCTTCTCGCGTAGTCATCCATTGTGGTGGCTTGATTCGAACTTGGCGGCTGACGCAAGTTTCGTACCGTGATCTGTAAAACATCGGCAACTGCGAGTACAGCTGACAATTTTTCGCGAATGCGTCCGCACAATGTGTAGGTGGTCGTCCTCAGAACGAGTACATTGTCGTAAAATCCACTCCTCAGTTCTTTTCGCCCATCTGTCGTGTGTTCTTCTCAATATACCACCTGCCCACATCTGTTTTGCTATAGATGTATAATCCCTGGGTCACGAACATGCGACAGACTTCAAAAATCTGAGCTACGCAAACCGTCTAGATGCTGTGAGCGTCGATTAAAACTCAGAAGAAGACATCGTTCAAACGCTCTGTGAGTTTTTCGTAGCAGCTTTTACGTGGCCGAAGTGTCAGCTACGTCTTAGCTGTATAGCAGAGCGAGAGGAGGGCCGTTGATTCGAAAAGGTAAGCACGGAGTTTGGGCTTCGTTGGTTGGTCGGTGACCTTTTTGGGGAGGCCCGAATGCGGCCCATGCTGCTCTCCTCCTTTCATTTAGTTTCTCCTTCATGTTGTTTATGTTCAATAAACACGCCCAAGGTACACGTACATGGTGGTTTCTGCAATCAGAGAACGAGCCATTTCTAGTTGTCCACCATTGCCCTATTGGTCTTTCATGAACTGGGTCTTCATCCTTTCAATACGTAATCCAATCTTCTTTCCCGCTTCGTTAGGTTCCTTGAGTATCATCTCTGCATCATTGGTACTTCAATGACGATGTCCGCAAAACGAGAATGTGACAGGAATTTTTCATCAGCACGTTTGCCCTTTTCGTCCCAATCAAGTGACTTCATTATGCATTGAAAGGCGGCGACGAACAGCTTCGGCGATATGGTATCGCCCTGTCGAACCCCTTTACTATGGTAAGCGGTCGATGAAAAAACTGTATTTTCATGGTGTAGTTTCAATAGCAGTCTGACAAAATTCTTATGGAGGATAGATCTACTCCTTGTTCGACGAACGCTGATAGGACTGCATTTGCTTCGCCGCTATCTAAAGCCTTTTCAAGGGCGAGAAAAGTCGAGATTAAGGGCATGTGATGTTCCCGACAGACTTTAATTACCCGTAACATTGTTCGCAATATTGAAGCGATAATTAACGTATATCCGATCTTTAAAATAATTTAAAAAACAAAAAAACACATTAAATTAATGTATTTAATCTTTGCAAATAGGCATTATAAAAGTATTCCAGACACGGAAGAGAAGTATGAGAATTCATTAGAATAGGGGACGTGAACGAACCACAGATCTCGCGTATGTTAGAGGGCACCTCTAACAACTACGCTGTCATAAGCGTTCACTTGATTAGGTATCGAATAAGGTCGTAATATACTAGCATGAAATAAACTGGTTAGTAGAATTGATCACAGCTGCTTATCTTAATCGACACAATGCTTCGATGTCACAGCAATTGATACCGCTGACAATGTTGTCTGCCATCGCGGTGGTGTTGTTGTGCGTTCTCTTGATTCAGTGATGTCAACTATGACAACTACCTACTCCTGTTAATTTATGAATAGAGTAAAAATAGATTGATGATGAGACATAATATCGTCCGACGAAGAAGAAAACGTTCTTCTTGACCACGCCCATTTGTCAAATGGCGTTGTCGGAGCTGCTGCTGCATCTACTAACGGCATGTGTCACACATTTCGTCACTTATCGAAATTATTAATTAGTTTGCACTTTTCTCCGCTTATAACTGTACTCATCTTATTAGAACACTATGATATAAGTTCTAGAGTTCTCTAGGAATTCTATATAGAGTTTCTCTAGAATATAAATGCACAAGTTTATATAAAGGTATATGTATATATGTGCGTACATATGTACATATATATGTATATATGCATATATGCATATATCTATATGTGTATGTGCATATATATATATATATATATATAAGTCTATTATGCACATGCCCATGTGAAGCAAACAAAAGCACATCCTGTCTTCAGTTATGTCTAGCCCTTTCGCGGCCACTCGTATAGATTTCGAGACACACATGATAGCACATTTTGGACGGAGTGAAGAGATTGTGGTACTAGGGACAGCCTGGTTTCTACCCTTCAAAACCATCTCTGAGCTTTAAAGTCGTTTTAGACCATTCTCCCATTTTTTTCAACTAAATATTAAAAAGGCGACTCTTGAAAATTAGCTCGCTGCACCTTCAGTGATTGCTGACTGTTATATAGATACTGATTTCTGCACAATTCGCTATCGCTTAGGTGATATTATCTGATGTTAGTCACCCTGTAATCTGTAATCGGTTCGTCGTGAAAAGGCTAACACATTTACTTACACGATCAACATAGAGATCGTGGCTGCAATAATAGCGGCTCCTTGAAGTTAGCTTTTAGCCCCTTAGTTTCTTCAATCTACTTTACCACTTTTTCATCCGTTTATAACGAAGATCTGAAAAATCTAGTTTGCAGCTCCTTTGATAATTATTGAGTAGTAAATCATTACGGGTCTAAATGCGACACTGTGATTGGTCGGAGCTGAAAAACATACGAAAATAGTGCAAATCAATAAATTTGTGATGTCTTCACGTAGAAGCGAGCAGTCTATGTTTTATCAATTTGAAACCGACACGATCAGCCAAGACTCTTTTTCTGCTTAGTTTTTCACTTAAATGAACTGTCATTTAGAGAACAAAGTGACGCCAGTATAAATTTCCATCTGCGATGTCGTAGTCGATTTAGTGCATAATCATCGAATTATCACTTGAAATCTCTGAAATACATGTCATTTAACGAATTTTCTGTTATAACCCAAAAAATTCGAGCCCTTTTTCCCTAACGTCTCACTTTACCTATAAAGGAAGTACTTTGCTAACTCTTCTTCAAGTTATTTTTCACAGTTTGCTCAAATTTTAGGGCGAGAAAAAAAATTCAATTTTTTTGAAGCTCCTGCTCGCTTGGTATGTTTTTCTAATCAGTTTGACTTTGCACAAATTCCATTATGTAATTATTTTTTTTCTACAAAAGATTCACGCTAGGTTTATCAAAGCGTTGTTACATTAGAAATTCTTTAACATAAAAATCTCAAAGTATGTAAGAACAATTTCCAAATTGGATATCAGAATTTAGGGATAGCATGTGTTCAAACTATTTTGTACTATTTACTAAATCTTAGAAATAAGAACAGAAATTTGATGTTTTGTAAACTTCTTCAGGACAGACGTCGTTGAAGTAACGAAATACACCGGTGGAGACGGAATTTAGCATATTTGTATGAAGTGTGTAGGGCAGTGGCTAACTCTTTTAAAGGGCATCTACACTCTCCGTGCTCGCTTATCTGAAGACCTTTTTGCCGTGCTAAGCTTTTCTTCTAGACTTCTAGCAGTTATTCAGCAGCGTGAAAAGCGGCAATTCTAACGCTGTACTTGATTTCTGAAAAGGTCTTCTCTGTAATAGCTCTGTAATAGCCGAAATAAAATTAAGCTCTACGTTTGGTTTACTATTTGCTCTGATGACATCTGTGCTTGACTTTTCATCAGACCTTGAGTAATCATTTGATAGCAGTGAGCTAATTGAAATTCCTTTCGAACAGATTTAATCCATTTCGATACACGATTTTATGGAGGCCTTTCTAGGTTCGCGTCCCGGTATGGGTGAAACAGCGCTTCAACTTCTGTCTGAGGTCAAGTTTATTGCTTAGTACTCAACCCTCTTGGATGCATTCTCGACGTCATAACATTGCGATAAAGCAGTAAAAACACAAGAAATCTTGAGAAATTCCTATCTCGACTCCAGTGATCGTTCTAAAGCTCAAGTCTCGGCGATTCAACAATGTGTCTGCTTATAGAAAGCTTTTTCAATGCGTTGTAGCCCACGAAAATAATATTATGTTTCACGCGCAGTTTGCTCTGCTTGCTCGGCTGGAGTCTGTGACTGGTTTCCGTTGAATTATTAGTAGTCATTCAATAGCTCATGTTAATGTTAGAACTGTGGAGATTTGAGCTATTGAATGACTACTAATAATTCTGGAGAAGATCATGTATAGCATTTGAAGTATTTATCGCGCCGTATGAACCTCATAACTGGTTACTTTAGCAAGGAAGAAAAACGTTCATGCATATAATATGATGAAACAAAGTCTCATCCACATTTCTGAAAACCTAGAAACTTTCCTAAAATGGCGAAAGAATTTCTAGATGAAAACGAAAAATGCGCCTTCTTCAGATGATGCGCTCTTTCGAGGTAGTATGTTTCGCTGCGCGCAGCGTCATTCGATAGGCGGGTAATTTCTGTTATCTAAAAATTCTTTTTCAACTCAGGAAAAAAATTTATAGATTTTTTGTATCGTTGCAGAAAAAGCTTTATTCCATTTCCATGTAGATATAAACTTTTTTTTTGTACCGTACTGCCAAATAAACCTCTGTGAAGTTCAGGCAACGCGTTAACTACCTCAAGTGCAAAATGTGATATCCTTTTTGTTATTACTTCTCCGTATATTAATTTATCAATGTTCTAACATCATTTTTTGAGCTTTTCAAGAGGTCTGTTATGGCACTTATGGAGTGCTAGACACGTGTTTCGGCATTACAGCCTCATCAATAACACGGTTCAATCAGTTCCTTGCAGGGCCATATACCCCCTACAAATAAAGGAACTGACGCCGAATTACTCACAAAATCACCGCATGTCAGGTGATAAAATCTCCCACATTGCAGTAATCAACAGTTGGTCGCTTATGGATGATAAAATGGATCGGAAAATGTTATTTTAAAAATTTTCAAGACCTGGGCTATTGAATGACTACTAGTAAAAGCAGCGAAAAGGCACTCACATACCTCGGCCGAGCAAGCAGAACAAACTGAGCGTGAAAATAATATCAATCTCACAGCTACAATGCAATAAAAAAGGTTTTTATGAAGCAAACACATTATTGAAATCGCCTAGATTAAATCTTTCGAATATCTGCTGAAACCTCAAGAAAGAAGTCTTTAACGAGAAAAACCGTCAGAAAAGTGTATCCAAATGGATACAATGTTCCCAGAAGGTTAAATGCTGTGAGAGCGAAAAGAGCAGTACTTCTCGCGCTCGAAATAGTCATCCCTTGCATGAATTTTGTGGCTGATCTCGTAGAACCCAAGTCGTTTATCCTTTCGCAGCGGCAAACTGATGTCGTATTCGTTTGGGAAGGCAAAAAGACTAATTATATCGTCATGTGAACGCAAGCCATTTGATGCACCAAACACATTACCAGCCACTGCGAATCGAGCTGGATGCATAGCGTATAATCAACTAACTAATTAACGCCGATTAATTTCATTTTTATCTTTTGTTATTCGCGGCCAAATCTGCTCTTGTGTCTTTCTGGTCAGAAATAGTATGTATGATATACTTTTTTACGTTTGCCACATTAACTTAGCCACTGAAATCAAAAATACGGAGGAATACGGTGGTTCGTGTAAGATGTTTGGGAGTATAGCTTTTCAGTCATAATATTTGTGGCAAATCGAGACGATGTTCGATCATATCAAGTATTAGCTTTCTATCGTTTAATTTTCTATTAAAGTTAGATCAGAATTGTCACAGAGTATGAGTTGGGACAAAAAAGTAATCATATAGCCATCATCCATATATTATTGTATGTATATCATCACATTCTACTTTGCGTCTACTCTGATTTATTACGGAAGCTTTCAAATTTTGCGCGTTAGTTTGGATGTTGCTTAATGGTTTGAAAAGGGGCTGTGGGATCTCGTTTTGGCACACGCCAACATGTGACAAAAGGATGTGGTTATCGAAATTATCAATGTTGCATGTGTCGAAGAAGATTGATTTTATAAATGAGATTGAGAACTGTGGCGCATTAGAGCCTTTAAGATCTTCACCAAAGCCACTTGCCAATCAATGTACTTTGTAAAGGCTCTTGCCGAGCAGTTCCGCTACAAGTTAACCCACTCCGAAAGATCCAGGGACTTCATGGACCCTAATAAGTTGTCATGTCAGCGAATTTGCATATATTATTACATATATGGCTACTCTAGCATCGATTTTACGGCTGCGCCCTCAAAAACGCAAATTATCTTTCATCCTCTTCACCTACCGACGAAGTTTCTGATGCATGCGCTAAGGCAGAATTTAACCGTTAAGTTGAAAAGCTAGACACGAAGTTGGTTCTCCTTTTTTTCTTCAGTACATCTTGGATGCTCTTTGATGCCCCATAAGGCGCTTGTTTTGTCCCGTTCAGCTCTGGAGCTAAGTCGCTTATCATATTGACTGTACGATTCAATTGTACGCCATTGGAACATTTAGAGATGCTCATTCAATTGAACGTAAATGAGGCGTTTAAAAAAACCGCCCCCTTACATTGTCTTCTTAGTCGGAAACCATTTTTTTTACAAGCGTTATCGAAATCTCTCAATGTCTGTTCCGTCTGCCTGGTGCATGGTTTTAAAAGAACGATATCATCAGCGAGTTGAAGTGTTGTAATTGTCGACCGTCAATTTTTTCCCGTATCCCGCAAATGAGAGAAAGATTCCTGTCTAAATGTTATATTATCGAACACTGAGGTGGGCCGGACACGTAGTGCGACTTAACGAAAACTGGTGAACGAAAGCCGTTACCGAGTGAATTTTTCGGGGTGTCACGCGCGATTAAAGGATCATCGACTCAATGGTCCTATTCTTCACAAAAAAGTCAAAGAAAGACATAATGCTGAGCGAATTCCTGGACTGAAAAGAACTCACTGAGCCACTCTTGACGCGGCAGGGAAAAATGAAAAATTTACTGGTGCACACTCGAGTCACTCGACGATCAACGGGACAAGTGATTACAGTTGATACAGGCGATGGCACCTCTAACCAGTGCAGTTGTGACACCGCTACTAAACCTTTTCTCCGTTTCACCATCTGACCTGACAAGAGGCCATGATCGAATGTCAATGAAAGTTTTACCACGTCTTATGAATAGTGAGTGTTACATAACATCCATCCCGGCTCTGGAGAAGGTGAAGTCGTCGAAATGTCTGTCATCAAACAATCAACGCAAATGCCGAGGTTTATGAAATTCGACTTTTTGGATCATAGCAATATATACGAGAAAAGAAGCGCCTGGCGTATTAGTTAGAGGTTCTTTGCGGCACAGATGATCGGTCAATCGATGATCGGGAGTTTGATTCCGTACTTACGCACACCTTCCATCGCACACCAAGCCTTTCATCCCTTCGGGATCGGAGAATTTGTACCAGACTTTTCTGAGAGGATACAGTACTGACGTGATACATCACTGAGCTACCACGAGTCATGATAAAGGTCATGCATTTAGTCATCTCAAGCGAAGCTGAAATTAAAGACGAATTCAAGACGCGCTTCACATGAATTGATCAACACCGATTTATCTATTATCCTTTTATACCAGAAAAGAAGTACTTAAAAGTTTGGGTATACACAGCATCTACGCGACCACGTTAGATTCTCAATCTTAATTGTTATGGTGCTGATATAGGCGTTTACTTTGACTTCTGATTAACCAAAGTCAGGAAAAGCTCTGCTCCAATTCTTACCACTTCTACAGATTAGACCTCTTTTTGCCGTTTGGGGTAATTTATACTTACCACGAATTTTGAACCATCCAGCTGAAGGGTACATCATGGTCAATTAGTACAGAGGACAGATTTTGACATATTACGTGATTGCTCCTTCCCCCAACAAACGATTTGGAGAGTAGTTATGTGATAGAATAAAGTAAAGAATCTTCAATAAGGTTTATTTGCCAACAGGATCTTTAGGTGATTAAGGTAACATATCGAATGACTTCTCTGAATGCTTTCAAAGCCTTGAAAATTGACTCACTCTACCATGAATTGTATGGTAAAGTCATTCTTGAGCCATCTGGGTGACAGGGAAAACAAAAATCGTGGTGATTTTCTAAAATAAAATCTGGCGATCACCATCAATGAGAGTGTTTATTTTAGAAATGAAAAGGGCTCCATTTGTGTTACAAGTAACTCCCTTCACAATACGTATTCCGAATTCACTGATGGATAAAGTTCGTCGGATTTCACTGAAGTAGAGGAAGAAGGCTTGTCTACTACAAGCTCGCACTACGTATAGCTTATCATGCAAAGCGGCACGTGTTATAAGGAAGCTAGACAAATTGACAGCACGCTAAATACAATCAGTATACACAAAAGTACACTAACGCTCATATGAGTGAACGTGTAAACACGAGTGCAAGGAAAGTGTATGTCGTTCCGGCATTGCAAAAATAGAGATCCCGTGATCTATCGGTTTCTTAGCTCCTTATGTTAGCCTAGTGAAGAATAAACCATGAAACGTGGACTGGTTGTAGTGCATCAGTTTTTGAAAGGTGCTCCAAGTGTTCAGCGCTTTTCGTAGCAATGAAAGTGATTGGTTATAAATTTGCCTGGCTTACCATTGTACCCAGCAACGTTTGTCAAATATCACTGCACACATTACAGCTTAATTAAGCTGTAGCGCTGAACAGGAGCAATGGCGATGTGAATCACAGCAGTATTTCTAATCACTGTGCTCCACGGGCTTATCAGAAAATGAAAGCAGAAGTGGTGGACATTTTGAGGAAAGTGAGTGACAATTACATGTTTCTATGACGAGCACAAATGAGGTCAATAAGTAAGCATAAGCTTAGATTAAGTGATGAAAACGAATGGGTGAGCGTTCAACAATGTACTGACAGATTACTGAGCTAACTTTACTGATAAATTAAGTTATAGTAAGTAGCTAGATTAGTCATATTCCTTATTAAGAGTAAAAAGAAGCAATATTCATTTACGGATGGGGTATTTCAATAAATGCATGTTGTCTAGCTCGAGCAAACTTTATTTTCTAGAGTTCAATAAAGTATCTTACAGTAAAGTTTAACGTTATATGCTATTTTTGCTCCACGAATGAAAATCTTATTACTTTTTTGCTGCTACTCAAATTATTTCGTAAATTAATGGTGGCTATTACTACGTTTTTTTTTTTTAGAAAAATCCGCCGTAAATGAAGGTATTCGGATCTTCAATAGGCTTCGTCTTCCCTCAAATGTCATGTCAAGAGTGATTAGAAAACGCTGAAAATATTTCCCAAGGAATAAAATATTTAACAAGTTGAAGCGTTTAGAAAACAAGTACTACATATGAGCAGGAAGTATCATTTTAGTATATTCGTTAACATAGCGTACTTTTTACAGGCAATACTAATTGGAAATCTTTCGTGGCCATTTCATTCAGCAACACGCACTTGAAGAATTTCATATTCTTTAATCAATAGAGGGAGGAAAGTTGTTAGTGATAGAAGCCGTCAAAAAGCGAGGTGTTTTGACATCCTTCCCCAACGCTTTTATGTTCACTTGTGAAACCTTTGGCTCGGCCAACATCAAGATTGAGAGGGGACCTAATTGATCACTATTCTACGACATTTAAAGAAAGGACGAAGTCTTTGAGTACACTCGAAATAACTAGGAAAACGTTCGAAGACCCTTAGAGGATGAATACGAGGAAATGAATTAAATGGAAGAGGGACAGAGACGTGCAGTATAAATATGATGGTGGGTTATACAAATAAAAAAAATAAAAGATCCAGAATATGTTTAACTTCAACAGAGTCTTCAATTACAATACGCGCATTTTTAATCAGTGATGAGATCTTTGGGGGGAAAATACATCACTAAAACAATCTTTTCACAAGCTTTATGCATTGAACTCCATCCGCATTGTTGTGAAATCGAAGTTGAAACGTTTTACGACTTGTAATTCTAAGATGTTCCATAATTCGGATGTCTCCCATCGTACACATTGATTCAAATGTGCCCTTGATATTACTTGGCTTAAAATGAGGGCTTTGCAATTTCTTTTTCTTTTTCCTTTTGAGAAATTTTTGAAACTACTTGGTGTGTTAACAATCATCGTCAGTGATGTGCAACCATTTGCAAGGCAATGATTAGATGCCTTTCATACAGAAAGAATGAGACTAGCAATCAAAGAAATCGGTTTTCTTTCCTGAGCTAGTTGCAATCTTTAGATTTCTTCCCTCGTGCAGAAATTGCTCCTGGACGCGAAAGAGGTGATAATTTGATGGAGCAATATCAAGACTATATACTATGAGTGTGGTACCGTGATTCAGTCCTGTTTGGAGAAAATGTGGCTAGTCGACTTTGCAATATGAGGGCGATCGTCATCGTCGAGAAGGGCGACACTGAGTCAATACGGACGCTTCTTGCATTGCTGCGCCAAGATTCCGTATTTGTTCCTCGTAGACGTCGGCACTGAATGTCTGTTTATTGTCAAGCAGTTTCTAAAATTTCCAGACAATAAATCATGGGTTCAGGTTGTGACAGCGATTTACCACGAAGCAGCCAATAGGCATGGCATGTGCTATTCTCGTAGTAGACCTAAGACTCATCTACAATAATCGACTTGTGCAAATCCTGCCTGAGTGATCCCAGCAGAAAACTTTCTCGCGTAGCGCGATGGAGGTCGGTTTGCATGATGTGTCCACCAAGACATCACTTTGCTGTGGTCCATATCATATAGATGGCAAGCAGTGATGTTATAGTGCGGTGAATAAACCTACTAGAACATTCTCCATATATCATAGAATTTTGGAGTTAATGCGATTCAAATGAGAAAAAACTGAATAGATTAATGATGAGAAGAAAATTATGGGACAACGCAATAAATGTTTAATCAGGGAGAATCGAAAGAGCTTTTCGCAAATAAAATATTGTAAAGTGGTAAGGGAATGAAGGTCGTTTTTCTTCCTATGACTGCGATGTTTTTCTTGATAATGAAAAAAATTCGTTATTCAGTGTCTTTCTTTCAGAAAAGACCTATCAGAAAATAGACTGCGTAGATAATAACATGTTCTGATCATTCGGTGAAGAAAATTAGAATATTGTTGACTCGCGTCGTTAAACATGCCCTTCAAGTTCTTAGAGTATATAAAGTGAAAAAATAAGACGTTAAAATTGATCAGTCTCCTACGCCACGCTGTGTAATCGGTTCCATTCCTAGTGTGAAAGAGTTGATTGAGTGCATCACCTATGCGGTGACATATGAAGCTACGATAATCATCAATTCTGTGTTTTAACTTTTCAGAAACGTTTTGTATCATTCTGACCTTGACAGGATGGAAGAAATGGGTAATCAAGAGTGCGTGATCAGAGCGACGACCATGTTTGCGATGTAGGGCATCTCTAGTGATTGCACTAACCGCACCTCCATCTCAACTAATTCTTTCGAAATTCTTGTATCTGAAATAACCGACATACAGTCTAGGGATTTTTTGTATTGTCCAGCGACAGATGAAGAAACGATCCTTTTCGCTAGGCAAGAACTTTCTGAAAAGTGTTATCAGTCATTCGAAAGCTCAAATCTCTAGATACTGCGCTACCCGCTCCTTTCTCTAAAGACTCTTTGATAACGGTGTGGCATTCTAATAAAATTATGTTTCACACTGGCAGCGCGTTTTCACTATTACTTCTTTGGAAGTAGGAAGAGCATACAGTCGTGTTAGAGGACGTAGTATCACAATCAGACGTTTTGTCTGGAGTTTCTTTCAAACGGAGCAAAACATTCGAATTAAATAACAACATTGCACTCCACATGTATAACGAGTCAAGTCGATTGATCTATCATCGTATATAATCAAAGAAAAGAATCCCCTCACTCTCCCCCCTCCCCCCCTCCCCATGCCTGTGCTCGGCTCACACGACCCGAAAAACAACGTCTGCGTATGTGAAAGTCAATCTTATTTTCTCTGCTACACTACAGCAAGACGGTATTTTAAGAATATAAGCGCAGAATCACCGAAACTCATGCTATCGCATGATTACTCAAAAGTTGAGGAAAAAGCTCTGATCTGCAGGAAATGTGCATGTGTAAAACGTTTTTTTCCTTGGTACAGCACTACAAAAAGGCTTTTCTAAAAACGATTATCTATAGTAGTAGCCAAAGATCTGAGCTCTTGAACGATTATCAAAAGTGCAATGGAAGTCTTTGTCCAGCAAAAGAGATCGCTTTTTCATTTGTCTCCAAATAGAACCCAATTTAGGAAATTTTTGAAAACTAATCAGGCCAAGGAATGCCGCTAATTCTCAGCGGGCTGCTTTACTCGTGTATAAGTTAGAATTCTCGTTTTTGACTACGGCGAAGATGTCTGTGTGTAGTGAGTTAGCACTTTTTACTCACTTCAGTGAAGATTTTCTTCACAGTGGCAAGTTTTCTCGCTATTTCAGTACTTTAATAGTACCAGGATGAAAGGATAAATATTCCGGCGTTGATCAATCCCTGAAGTGGAGCCATATACTTTGCTTCATCGAGTGTTCGCTCGAGTTGACTGAATGCATATATCGCGCGTATAATAATTTGAAATGACTGAAGCCAGCATTATCACCTAGATACCGATTCCACAGCGAAATTCGAGGATTTTTGCATATCAGGCTTCAAATCAAATGAAATGGAAAGAGTACTAGGTGCAGCATAGTCCATGTCGTCTAGGATCGCATACGAAACGAGAATAATTACAGTTAAATTTACTCAATGGGTTAGATAATAAAATGGAAATTTTGTGTTTTTTTTTTGTTTTCTTAACATATAGTTAGGAGCACTGCGGACGAGTGGCTGTGATGCTCGTCACGAGCGCATGAAGCCAAACCCCACTCTCTAACACTCCTCCGGCAGGGCAACAACGAGCGCCCTATGGTACACCATAGCCAGGCTATCCTCGATATTGCACGGAGATGCGCTCAACCAATGTACTAAAACGTTCAAGAACATGACGAAAAAGCGAATTTTTTAATAAAAGCACTGGGATCCCACAGAAAAAAAAAACAGAGTGCAGACGTACAGTAAAGTGCCAAAATTTATCACATGCAACTACCCAACAAAATATGACTGAGATTCAGATTTTATGTCAATGGTTGGAAAAGTTTTAACTTTCCCTCAGTGGCATACATGTACTTTTTCCACCAATTTATCACTTGCCTTAAATTTTTTCTTGATTATTTTCTTCTCGAAAAGCTGCACAACCATAATTTTTTTTGGGTTTTATTTTTTTTTTAGTTATTCAGAGGTTAACCCACTTTTTCTCTTCCTCTTCTTCATTGTCTTTTTTTTTTCCAAAGCCCTCAATGTCTGATAAACTATAGAATCTCTCAAAGATGCTTCTGAGTGTATCACTCGTCAATGCTTAGTACAAAATACAAAGATCCCTAATTAGTTCTTGAAAGGACAAAGCATGCAGCGTCTGACGTTCTATCACTTATGAACATGTCATTTATTCCCTTCTATTCATGACTTATAGGAATGAATAAATGTATCTTGTATTTTCCTACTTTGCACAATTGAACGATTGAAAGAGTGACAAAGTTCTTAAAGGAAAGCACAATGGTAATGGTATTATCTAAGTGCTATCAATTAGTTGGATTTTTGATTACTGGGTTATTTTATTATTTCTTCCAGTCTATTTTCTATTAGATCTTCTCATAAAGTTTGGCAATGAAGCAATAAACACCAAATTTATTGACCAGAAATAGTTTGAATTGTTTAACAACACTATTCATGTATACGCTGTCAGCCTGAACACATTTCTGCCATCACTCAGATAACAAATCAGCGTCGACGAAAAATGGATTTTTCTGAAGATTCAACACCATCCAAATCAGTGGTTGTCCCCAGGCTAACGAGGAACTACAGTCTCACGTTCAAATAGATTACTGCCAAACCCTATGTTGATCACCTTTTGTGACCGGACCGAGCCGATTCGCTGAGACTTGTTGCCAGCCGGAAAGCCTATCAACGCCAAGCGCTACTGTAAGCACCTGAACCGTTGAAATCAATCCCTGCCACGTCGACGTTGATGCAGTCCTATCCTACTTCAGAACAATGAAGGCGGCTGCATGTCGCTCAATTCACAAGGAAGAAGTTGACCGAACTGGGCTGGGAGATGACGGATCATCCACCGTGCAATTCTGACTTGTCGACGTCTGACTATCACCTATTTCGATCGGAGCACTTCCCAAGTAACAAAAAGTTCCGAAACATAAATCATCTGCGTTGAGGATTGACAATTTTTTCGAATTCAAGGTTACTCGCTGTATAAGCGCGGTACTGATATTTGCCTGAGAGAGGGCACAAAAATATGATCAGGCTAATAGCGTATACTTTAAGTAGTGTTGTAAAGCAATTTTAGTTTTTTTTTTGATAATAAATTCAATTTTATTTCCCTAATGCCAAAAGTTAGAAAAAGATATAATATTCAATGTTCCTATTTGAAATCGCATTAATGTAAGAAAGTTGTGGTATGTCGGAGAATTTTTAGTAGATTGAACCAGAGGGATATAAAAGGCATCACTGAGGGTAGCACAAAGTGACATATCGATGTACACCTCATGCATTGACCGACAACGACCGCGCTGTACGCTTGACCATCTGCTAGATTCGCCCACGATGACACAGGCAAGTCTTCTCAAGTCGATCATCCACGGAGATGAGTCTTGAGAACAATACACGGCGCGCCTATTGACTACCTCGCAACAAATACCCGCCAGCACAACCATAGCCTGTAAAAACCTAAAAGCCTACCATAGCCTGTTCGTGCTTGTAAAATTTTGTTTTAGATTATTCGCAGAACATAGTGTTTTAGGAATTGCTTGGCATCTATCAGACAAACATGCCGACGTCTGCTGGAGGAAAATCCGGAAGCGACTCGAGGGAAGCGTCCGAAAGAACTCATTGTCCTTTTTTTAGTGG
Organism: Parelaphostrongylus tenuis; assembly: GCA_019055375.1. Taxonomy (NCBI): domain Eukaryota; kingdom Metazoa; phylum Nematoda; class Chromadorea; order Rhabditida; family Metastrongylidae; genus Parelaphostrongylus; species Parelaphostrongylus tenuis. Next base: position 248,844 of record JAHQIW010007146.1, read on the forward strand.
ACAGCACTCGACCTTACATTGCAAAGTCGATTAGCCTTATTTTGGGGAAACTACGCTGGTCCACAGTACCACATTCACCGTACAACTCTGATATTGCTTCATCGAATTATCATCTCTTCCACTCTTGAAGCAGCATCTTTGAAAGGAAAATTCAAACACTACAACTAGGGTCAGTACTGACATCACCGACTTCCTTATTCATGTTTCACATTGGAAGGAAAGCACCTAATCTTTCCCAGCAAATCGTTGCATGCCATCGACCATGATGCCGACCGACTTGTTGATAGACTGAGTTCCTTAAGCAATTAGCAGTTGAATAAACAAAAGTGTCAAATTTCACGGAACTTGTCACATGGAGATATTCTTCTACAACAGAAATATGGCTCACAGTTTGGAAGCGTCATCGTCTTTCTTCTTTTCTTCATCATCTTTGACTGCTATTCAGCTGAGTTTAAAAAAATTTCTAACTAGAGTTTTGCAAGAAAGTTATATGTCTCTAGTACAAGCATTCTTCAATGCGTAGTCATCAAAAGAAGGTTTGTCATGTAGCGGCTGCCTCTTCATCAGAAAGCCGCGACGCTTCTTATTACTGGATCATAGCCGGGCTTCTTTAGGGAACCGTAAGATATTGACTCGAAAAGAAAAAAATTTAGATGGAGCAACTAGATTTCTTATATAAATACCTTATTGGAGTGTGTTCGATTATATTTAACTACTTACTGACACGGAAATCCTGTTTACTGACGAAAAGGCTTAGATTTTATTAGAAAACTGCCAAGTTAGCACGCGCTGACAGCCTCTCTTCGTAGCCGTCCGAACCGCTCGCCAGCCAAAAATGGTGCCGTCCGCAAAGAATATCGGGATACAGCTTGTGAGGAACTTCAGTAGTTGAACTAAAAATCAAATCTGCGGAGCTTTTCCTGAAGGGAAAATTCTGCTTATTCTGCCATGAGATTTCATATACCCTATGGTACATACATATTTCCTCCATTTTGTTGCTCCAACGCTTGCGTTCCATACACAAAAATTCATGGAAAACTAGGACATCGTTAGTATGACGTGATGATAGGTCTCCAGCTGCTGTTATTTTATTTGAAATTACGAAAATCTAAATTTTGGTATCAGATTCTTAGTCATTACAGTTTTGAGAAGTTGGAATTTGAAGCAGACTTATAGCGTAATGAAAAAGAAGCCGATCATCGCGAGTACGAATTTGTTTCGACCTTGCCCCAACCTCACCAAGCTTCTCATTCTTACGGTTTCGCATATTTGGTACTAGGTTTGTCTCTAACAATATCGCTTTGTATAGTCCAAATAGGAACGCCCTAAACCGGATATCTTGAGACTCTGAAGAAATTCGACTTGATCAACTTTCAACGACGCTCGCGAAAGAAAACCTCAAAAAAGAAGCTGAACTCAAACGCAAAAGATAGGGGATTTCGTGAATTTTATATTCGAGATAACAAACTAAATACTTGAAGAGCTGGGATCCTAATAGTAGATGTGAAGGATTGGTCGAGTAAAACAATTGATCCTCTGAAGGACACTGTGTAGAATTTAAGAGCGTATTTATAGAGTAAACTCTTTCGCATAGATCTGAAAACATGGACTTATAAAATTTTTTGAGAAAAATTATGGTGGGATTTCATTAAATCAGCTTTATTAAAAGTGTTACTAAGAATTTTTGGTAGTGCGATGGCCGATACTGGAGTGTAGTGAGCACATGCCTTCGCTCGAACATTGCTTCCAGTTTAATTTCATTGTGACTCTGTATGAACCGGATTTGAATTTGGTAAAATATTTTAATGCAGTAGTTCAGTTCGCTTGTCAGCATTTTCTAATAACGTTGATGTAGGAGCTTTCATAGTGAACAGCAGTTCTAACACAAATTTCACGAATAACATAAGATCACGAAAGGAGACCACTATTTCAATTCTTGTTTTCACTCTCTCAGCCATTTGTCTGAGGCCAATTTCATCTTGCTGTCTACTTCATCATCTGCGATGAAGATGCTTATGAGGGCATCGTCAAATTCCGGAAACTTTTGTTGTTTCACAGGCTGATTAACCAGCTTATGCCTCTTTATATCTTGTCGTTTTAGTCTTTTTCACCTTTGCTAATTGAGAAAACGATGGGTAGAAAGTACACGTCACATTATATCAAGGGCCTTGAGTTGCACTTGATTATCCGTGAGCACCTATTATCTTGTGACGAGTTATTATTGTTCGGATTTTCATCGTGTTCTTGAAATATCTAAGCTTAGGAGAAAAAGAATATTCAAAATTTCACGTCATCGAGAAACTGGTCAGAGACACTCCATTTTAGTGCTTATACACGGTCAAAGTGCTCTAATACCCCATTTTCATTTTACACTTATTTAAAATTCTTCACATTTTTGAAACACTCAGTCAATATTATAGAAAATAGGTTGGAAAGAGTGTTCTGGGGCACTTGTAAAGATTCAGAAATTTATGCATGAATTCAAAAAAAATAATATAAACTATTTTTTAAAATTTATAAAAAAAATTTAAATTTCCTCCGTCCTCATGTCTACGCTCACTTCAAGATTTTCTAATTTGTGGGCTTTTGCCGCTGCTGTAACACTTTGGTTCTTTGAAGTCGTTGATGCTGGTCAGGGCGTTTCAGCCTATTGTCGTAAAATAGCACAACTGAAGCATTCCCAGATGTCATAGAATGCAGTTGCCAAAATAAAGTGAAACAATTTATAGTTTAAAGACTAGTGGATGTATGTAAGTAAGTAAGACAGTAGAGTGAAATATCTTACGAAATTTTTTGGTCTCTTATCTCCGTGGAACACTTCTATATTCCAAAAATTATCGTCAGCTGTTGGAAAAAAGCTTCAAGCAATATGTCTTGAATGCTAGAGAGAAGTGTTGAAAGGTGATTATTGTTTATCAGCATTTTAAGAACATTATTTACGTTTCACTCTTACGAGCACTTATCGCTCATAAAACTTCGGTCCGAACAAAGCATTCTTGATTGTAATTGATTGCTGGAGTTTTGTTACGAGTGAGTTTATTTCCTCTTCGTAGATAGTAATTATTGGAATGGGTGGATGACACTTCTCTTCCAATTATTTGTCGTAGCTCCTCAATGAATGAAAGTGTAGTTCTAGCTAATTGCTATTTGGTTGGAATGCCTTCGTCTCATTCATTTGTACTTTCGTTGCTCACAGTTGATATTGAGAATGATTTTAATCCTGGGTATTTTTCAATAAAATAAGTGCTTGCTTGTCACCATCATCCAGTTGATCCTCGAGTGCCTCGGACAAGCGCTAGTAAACCTTCCATTTCCTTCATGGCGTGCAAAAGTTGCCCAATAGGTTTTGTTCGCTCTAGAAACTTGTTAAACATCATCTATCCCATCAAGGTTTTTTATAATGAACTCTGACCATGGGACCAGTGGTCTTCTTACTGTGGGCTTAACATTCTGGAGGACCAGTCGTTTTCGGCTCATCTCCATCAAATATTGTGCACTTGCATTTTATTCGGTCAATCTATTCTTAGCACTTTGGTGTACACAACAACGTCCTCGGTTTTTTGATTGTTGGATTCAGGAGTGTTTAAGATTTCTTCTTTCAAATGCATGATACGTGATAACACTGCTAACATCGTCCTTTTGACTATGTGTTCGATGTTCGTTCAGTAATCATTCATCCTGTTTGCGCAACGACTATTTTTTCGTTGAATATGTTAGTGCAGAAAGATTCACTGGATCGAAAAGGTGGGCACAGAGGCGTGTGTTCTCTGTTTCCCTCTTGATTTTCTTGATACTCCTCAAAGCTCCTAAGCCGCTCTTTTTCTCCCGCTTGACTTTCGCGCTATTTCGCTTATCATGACTTCTTGACGTGAGCTTGAGTAAACAGGAATATTCACTTTATGTATGTAGTAAATGCGTTTCCCATGAGCAGCGTTCTTGTGGGATCTCTTAGAGAAGCAACCTTTCCACAGGAGATGTCAAGATAGGCCAGCATCCGTCCCGTTCGCAAATGCTAATTGTTATACGAACTATATTATCAACAAAGCAAAAGCGATGTGTTTGCCAACCACCGGTTCTATAATTCCCCCCACTCATTGATCAAATGACTTCCTCTAGAGTGGCGGTAATTTAATTTGTCAATGCGGTATTTCTTATTGAACCCTTTTCCTTATGCCGGTAGGAATATCATGGAATTGTGATGACATTTTGATTGTGGAATTTTTTAGATAGCTTGCGAAAAATCTTTACATACTAAGCAGGGACGCTCTGAGAGTCTGAGCTCTAAGGCTGCTTTGTTTCGACTAAATCAGGGGCTCTCTTCAAATCGTGAAAATAAGACCTAACGGTTCTTGTGCGCTCATGAAATTTATACGAGCCTTGTCAAAGTTTGAATGTAGTTTACAGTGCCGAATCATTTTCAGAACTCTGCTTGTTTGCATGACTGTTCTTCACCCACTGTTCTCTCAGTCCTGTTTGGCAATAACTCGAGTAAAAGGTTTATAGACGACAGACAGCAAGCACAATGGACGATAAATGTCCATGTTGTGGAGGCTTCTCTTTTTGAGCATTATTCCAGTCTTGTTGGTCTTCCACTGAATATGAATCTTGAACTGTACTAAGCAACGCGGGAAGAGTCGAGTCAGTGTGTCGTTGATGACTGAAATCGCTTCGATCACTTTGCATTTTCTCAGTTTCAGTTCTCACTGCACTATAGGCATTATATAGAATCAACGGTCAAATTTTTCGTCGACGTTTCAAATATCGGCGCCTTCCCAGGCGTTAGTTAATGACTTGATTAAATCTTAGTTTATAATAGTTTTGAAATTACGTTATTTGAACTTAGTAACTTTCTCTCCTTCAACGAAAACTGCAATGTTGCGTGATGGAGGCGATGGTTTGATTTCATAGAGAATTTTGAACAGCACCAATATCGGTGTGAGAACCTTCAATTTGCAGTGAGTAGTCTTTTTTACGCTTGCATGCAACGATAGAAGCGCAATTATGAAATTTTGGGAAGGAAACTGGATGTGGCGAGATAAGGGCAAGGTTAACGTCTTATTTAAGATGCCCATTCGTCCAAGCAGCGCGCAGAATGACAATGTATATAATAACTTTTATTGCGACCATAGCGAGATGACACATTGGCAATGATGCCATTAAACGCAGGCACTATGCTGCCATGATCCTGCATCAGGCTGATCAAGCCTGTCATCTCTGATCGGATTCTGCGTGCGCGACACTTGTCTGGTAGCAGATCACCCTCTGCAATCCGATTGGAACTTCTTTGGTCTGGCAATTCCAGAGCTCCGAAAAGAATTAACACAGCCAGCATTCAGTCATACATAAAGAGGGCGGAAATACTCAAACAGCAGCTAAGCCCACTGGGAAAAGTTTGAATGGTTCCATTGATAACAGATGCGGGAAAGTTATTTAAATTTATGGACTGCTGAGATCCGTACGATACATGTGAAGATGAGTATTGAGGGAATCAAAAGAATTTTGTCCCTCCATTTCTTACATTTATTTACACGACCGATCCTTCACCTCTACTGTGCGAATTCTAGAATATCCTGCATTTTACTCGTTTTCTCGTATCCAATATCCACGAATTTCTTCCAATTTTATGAGTGCAGTTTCAATTGGGGCCTGATGATTCTCCTTTTGTCACGAATGGTTGTAATTGACACTATAATGGTGAGATAGCTGGACTAAACGTACGTTTTTTGGAGATTGGATTTCTTCCACACTATTCCGGTACCCATCTCAAGACCACAGAGCAGTAAGAGGCTTGGTGACTCCAATGAGGGAATGAACTGCTACCGTGCTCGTGATAATCGGCATTACTAACATTGGTTAGATAGCCCTCTAATTATTCATTATTAAGATTTAATCGGTATGACCTATGAATCCGTGTACTTATGAAAATGTACAATTATGGCAGCGATCCCATGCGTAGGATTAGACATCTCCAATCATTGCACTGTATGCTCTCCGTAATCTAATTTTTCTTAGTAGTACAATCCGTCATCGCATGTTCTCTGATCCCAGTATTTCTTGCATTCAGTTCGCTTTCTCGTATCATCCGTATTCCATAAAAATTTTCAGAAATTTCAAGTCTTACTGCAGTTGCTGCTTGAGAATCTCGTCTTGGTGTGAATGTTGTAAAATGCTGATCAGGTCCCTTTTTGCAATTCTAGAGCTAGCTGGGTAAAGATGTTCCAAGATGTTCAATTCATTAATTGAATAAGAGTGCTGCTAGAGGATTGAATCAAGGCCCTGTTTATGTTTATGTTTTTTCCTTTCTTTGTATTATGCTTTTTTTGCTGCCTAATATAATGCATGACAAACCAATACGCTATCTCGTCGCTATTATTTATATTGGCGGAATTTTCCATAAGCATCGAATTTCTATTTCATCAGTAGCCTTTCTCCAATTTCATAGTATCATTTGCGCTAAATGCCATGGTTCCCGCTCTATCATTTCCAATTGTGCGCCCGGAAGTTTCCCTAAATATAATTCTCGCCTCACATTCTGCTACAATCTCATATATGAATCTTCTAAATAATAAGACCATCTCCAAGCCTTGTGCATTCCAGTTCATCATGTATTCTTAAAATATCTGTGGTTGCCACACTGTAAACACTAAAGTGGGCTCCGATCGCATCATTTTTGATAATCTACAAGATATAAGAATCCGGAGAAATATGAGATTTGCAGTTGAATCTATTTGAATTTTTTACCTCAATATCTTCCGCACTTTGTTTGCGCTTTGGTTACAATTAAGAAGGAGCTTGCTGCCTGTTATTAATAAGAGTTATATGGTCAGAGAAAAAGGCCATAATGCACTGCAATGTTCATCTCTAAGTATTTTTCCATCTTCAAATTTTCTCTGAAAAATTTCGGAAGTTTTCTTGAAAAAACGCAATATATTTCCTTCTTCCAACATGTAGAGACTGCATATTATCTGAATTTTGACAAGAATCTATCATCTCGGGACATGGAGCCTATAAGTTACGAAGGTTATAACACTACGTAATTAGATTGTGAATCACAGAGGTGAAATAAATGGAGTTGGATGAGCTGCTTTGTAATTAATTATATTTATTTGAAACTATGTCATTTTGGGAAGATAAAGCAAAGCATGAAAATTCCTTGTTTCGATCATGCGCATCAAGAAAACCATGCCTTTTATTCTTTCAAGTTCGAAAAATGAGTACCAGACTTTTCCGTAGAGGCGGAAAACACTACCATAATATACCTTTGGGCCACCGCAGGTTTTCAATCATCTCTGAAATGTTACGAATTGAGAATGTGTGACGTATACATAGGAGACTGTTGAACGCTCATAGCCGTATGCTTCTACACTATTATCTGGTCTGTCGTCTTTTTTATGTGCATTAGATAACCCATAAAAGCTATCTGATAGCGATTCTTGTTTGACCGTTCAATATTTCACTAAATTCTCGCCATGTACAGTTACGCCACTAAGTGTCGGCATTGAACGGAAGTTTGGATTTTGCCTCCGACTAGGGTGGCACTCATCAGACTCTTGATATGTGATCGCGCGTTCATTTTCTACGCCAAGCGCCCAATTTCTCAAATATACCTCGTTATGTTAACAAATTCGTCTTGGCGTGCACTAACCTAAGTGCACAAGTGCCCAAAAATTTCTCTAATCGTGAACTTTTTGAAAGGTCATACCAACCCCAAGCTAACAAAAATATACAGTTGAATACAATACAATTAAATATAATAAAATACTATTGTATTTCACACTAATCTACGCTATTGTAAATAAATGCAGTACCTCAACTCATAGCTTTTTGACTGAAAGGAAAGCCATTTTTGAAACCTATGAAATCTTTGCAAAAAGCGGCATCCTCTTCGACATAACAACGACAAAATTATTTTTCGTACACTTATAATACATATTTCATGTAAATTGTCGCATGAGTCTCGCATATCTTGCACCAAGTTTTGATCGAGGGAATAAAAACGCTTCAAGTAGAAGACGATAATTTTTCCTGTAGTACCACAGCAACATAAGCATTATTTTATGGCGTCGTACATTTCAATTCAGTGTTCATCCATCGAATAGTCTTGCTAAATTTTTCTTTTTCAATATATTTTTTTGAGAGGAGCTTAACTCAGAATAAGTACTTTTCCATGCCGACGTTGGTTCTTATAGTTCTTCTTCGAAATGATAGGAGCATTTAGCGGAGTGATTGCGAGTGATCCCTGATACATAAGAGGCTATTGGTGCGATCCTATTACGACTCTTTTCAAGGCTACACGGACCTCTCCCATATCTCTTGGACTTCAGACGTGACAAACCTATTCGAAAAATCGAATTGAATCCTATCTCGTTACGTTCCTGAAATTCTCTTTGTAGTCTGAATGTTTATGTTCGAGTAAATTTGAATTCATGGGGCATCTGTAAGCTCTTGACGAACGCCGAGCGCCATGTCTTGTGTCTTTTACTCATAGGTCACCACCAATTTGCCCATCTATAGAATTTTAAAAGTATATTTTGAGCCTTTCATGAGGTCGTCATAGCACCTATAGTGCTAGACGTACGTTTCGGTTCATTCTAGCAAGCTTATGTGCAATAAAGGATTTGACACCGAACATGATACAGTGCACGTAAGGTGATTAAATTACGTGATCTTGAATTAACGGAAGAACCATTGTGGAATAACACTGGAATGCGCGGTAGCTAACATAAAGATTGGTCCACGGCTTAACCCTAGATTAAAAGATGCTGATTATTACAAACAAAGTTGTTGTTGAAACTTTCATTAATTATGCTCAACGACGCGATTATCCTTTGCCAAGTTTTTGTTATGTGTATCTCAAGCGAGTAAACATTGTGAATTACTTGTTGTCATTGCTTAGTTGAAAATAGGTAAATGGCACATAAAGCAAGCAGTGCAACAAAATGCTGCGATACACAGCTGTTATCAGCGCATTTGCATGCATTGGGGACAACTAAGGAAGGCTGAGAACTAAAGAGAAGGGCGTCCAACACTTGATTAAACTTGTCTGATTATGTCCAAAATCTATGAATTAACACCGTTCTACAAACGATTTTGATCAATATGTTTCTCCATCTGTAGCAAAACACTCAGAATCACACAAAAATCAAACAGGCCAAATTTTGAGGTGTTTCATCAACGCCTTCATTATTTCCTTCATGATATAACATGATGCTAATAACAATACGATTTATTCAATACATTAATGCCAGACTTTTCGGCGGTTTATTCTTCCTCAAACCCTCGAAAAGCAAACTGACATGCGATCTACTTAGTCAGATGCTTTTGTAACCTCAGCAGAAAAAAAAAGCTTGATAGAGAGCTCATAACCAACAGAATCCAATAAAGTATTCTAGCACGCAATAGAGACGAATGGAACACTTTATGACGGTCATTCGAACACCACTTGCCTGTAACGTATACGTGATTTTCACAAACTTAACGTCTGCTCGGTAATGCATTTGAGCTAGAAAATGCGCATGAAATTGGGGGGGGGGGGGGGGGTTGTGTAAAAAATATTTTGGCTAAAGATTCAGCTTAATTGGATTGTAATGCCGAGCTGTGTTATAAGATCTTCCCGTTCACAAGTGATTTTTGGGGGAACCGATATGGAAGATCGAGATCGAGAGAAGGTAAAGCAAAGGAGCTGGTTGTTGTAATGGAAAACACGAGAGCCCAAGTAAAGATTAATCACCTGCTTAAGGCTCACCTAACATTTTAAGTTTGTGCATGGCCCATGCTTGTTCTATTTCGCATCATGATCTGATACGAAAAACTAAAGAACGTATTTAGAAGTTGACACTTTATGAATAAAGAGCAGAATTACAAATTACGGTCCTTTTTTGAGTGGACAATGAGAACTTATGGGTGGATTCGACTATAACATTAGGGAATGGGAGTTTCTGTTTTCATTTACCTACTCAATACCGGCTAAGAGTGATTATCCTAGGAAAATCGAAGAAGCCAGTCTGAGGCGTTTTTTGCTTTCCACTTGAAAGATTTGCCCGTTTTGCAGATGTAGCGAACATTTAGCGCTTTCACACATAGGTTTTTTCTGTAAGATATCGATTCCTACAGCATTAGCGAATCCTGCAAATAGTCCATCTCATGCTCTAGTGGAAAAACCTCCATTCTATTAAGTATTGAAATGTAATGCTTTACTCAATTGCTTGATGATCTACAATGGATGCGGATCCATTGTAAAGCGTAATGATAACAGAACGCACTTGTGTACTATAAGATGTCTTCCACGTGCTAATTTATTTATATAGCCCGTCTTTCTACCGTTGTGCACACCGACGTCTAATGCCAGTTGCCCAAGTTCGGGCCAGTGAAAGGCTGGGTTAGTTCAAGGCACAGGATTGCATCACTGACCAAATGTACGCTGCAAAGCATTTTCAGCTACTACTCTGCATCAAATATGTTGAGTTATAGATAAAACACTCGACATCAAGCGAAGTTGAACCAGCGTTTTACCCATAACGGTAGCGTGTTCTACCACTACATCAACGACGCTCCCGTTCTGCTACTACTCTTTCTTCAATATAAACTATTGAAGCTGTCCTTCAAAGCCTTTAACGTTTAGTGCGACAGGCACATATCGACATCAAGCCCAGTTAAGCTGGCAGCTACTGAATATGTGTAGTCTGAAGATGAAAATTTACCTAAAGAACGACCGCAAAGTGGTCGCGTTGGTGGCGTGGTGGTAGACCGCGTGTGTAACCGGTTTTTATTCATATTTACGTTGGTCTGTGAGTGATTTGGCCAGAAATCAGGAAGGCTTTATCCTGATGGCTATTTTTGAGTGATGCATGTGGTCTGCCATGGACTCTTACCCAGTGCAATACACGTGTTACGTTCGGGCCGGTGAAAGGCTGGGCAGTTAGGCGGCCTTGCAGCTTCGTCACTTACACGGTGCGTTTGGTCTGGGCCAATCCTTTATTCGAGGAGATTTTCTTTACATAAATAAACGCATTGTCAGTGAATGTTCTACACACGCCGATAAGTGATATAATCATTAATCCGGTAGTGTTGAACTCTCGACTGCTCTTAGCTGATATTGTGTAATATATCATAGCTTTCGTTTCGAGAGTTTCTTTAGCCCACGGCAAGATTTCAATATGCCTATGGTCTTTATTCCTTTCCCTCATCCCCACGATCGAGAAAGCCTGCCAGTTGCTTACTTGAGAAGGAGCGATTAGCCATCACGTTTTTTGCTGAAGTGAATTGGGATTAATTACGAGTAGCTTGTCGGATTATCTGAGATATCAGCTTTGAGAGACTATGCCAATTCTTATCATCGAAGTAAATCAGATTTAGTTCGTTGATATATACACGTATTAAAGGTTGTTCTGTTCTAGTTGGCATAGAACATACCAATACTCGTGAACAAACACGAGAGATAAAAGCTTAAGACTTTCGACCGAAAGTGAATTTCTTAGAAAATGTCATGCACCCGACTTTATTTATAGCACAGAGCTGACTGAATATATATTAAACTCATGCAATGACTCCCAGGTCCGACTATCTATTAACCTCGGCATAGTTTAAACAATTCGGTATCTTCTTCTGTTTAGCCGCTCCGAGGTGTTAGTAGTATGATTTATTGAATATCAGCGAAGCATATAACAATACAGTTAACAATGCAGCACGAATATTACAACAGTCGTGGTGGCTAATGTTTCGGCAAGGTTCGCCATCTTCAGAGCCTGGAAAGGTCAAATTGATTCGCAAGTTATTAAATCAAAGGCCTTCATAACCCTAGCAGGCTCTGAAGATGGCGAACCTTTCCAGGCTCTGAAGATAGCGAACCTTGCCGAAACGTAAGCCACCACGACTGTTGTAATATTCGTGCTGCATTATTAACTGTATTGTTATATGCTTCGCTGATATTCAATAAGTCATACTACTAACACCTCGGAGCGGCTAAACAGAAGAAGATACTGAATCATGCAATGACTTTTATAGACCTCCTTGTGCGCAATAGGAGCGTTTCCAATCTATGTTGGTGCTAGTTCACGAACATGGGCCACTTTATTCGCTTTATTTATTTTTGTTATTCGCGCAGATTACGGAATACGGAATTAACGAATTGATTGAGTGTGTACTAAGGCGTGCAAAATCGGTGCAGTAAACGCATTAGAGTTCTAATCTCATGTATACGGAGGATATATTCAGCCTAGAAGTATAATGGTGATAAAAAGATGATTCGAGCAATTGAATTCATTTGCGTTGCGTTCCAGCTGTGCAAAAAAAATCGCCACATTTTCGCTTTTCGTCCCTACATGGCTAACATCTCTGACATCCTATTATCAGTTCGATTCAGGCAGGAAATTTACTAAGTGGCTTCATAACACAAACCGCCGTCATCTCAACGTCCGTCTTATAATGAAAACATCTGTGGATTACGACTAACAGTAAACCTATTTTGGTCAAATTCATAACATAACGAAAATTCATTAGTATACGTAATCTGTGAGCTCAAAACTATTTTTACGCCAATTCTTTATGCTGACTGAAGTCTTAGAAAAAATTACGATTTTTACTGATCTTTTTAAGGAGTAACGTTATCTATTGTAAACTTATTGATTTCACTTCCGTTTCCTTTTCAATAATTTTCATACACATTTTTTTCAATTATGACTGTTATCCAAAGGTTGCTTAAGCATTCATTAATGAAGGAAATTTTGTTCCTCTGGAAAGGACATTTTCTGCTTATCAATGCTTCCTTAATGAACAATATCAAGCAAGTATTTATCGAATTTAGACGAGAACAAAAATAGTATAATAAAATCCACTTGAAATTATACATTAGTTGATGATTGACACATCCATGATAGAAGATGAATCCACAGTAAATCACTAATACTCTTAATTTATGCTTTTTGTAGCTGTTTGGTAATTCTTGGAGAATCTATGATGCCATAAGATTTACTTAACTATTCATTTCCTCTACTCCTTTCTTAGAGTTATTACTCAATATGAACATTTCTCAACGACACATTTGATTCTAAGCTGTATCTGAATCTTTTTTTCACTCATTTTTGGTTTCAATTGCCTCTGCTGACAATTTTTTTGTCTCGTTTGATTTGAGTCCAGTGATTTATATTACTTTCTTCATTGTAAGTGAAGTGCACTCTATCGCTGGAGGTGGGGCAGATGGATAGAACGGGCGGACGCGACGTGAATTATTCCTCCACGTCCATTGGCATCGCGTCCTCAGTCAATTGAGGTAGATCGTTGGCCACCTTCTTCCGACTTCATCCGTCCATCCGTTCGCCTATCTGCCCGCAGATCAAACTCCAGTCAACCAATCGCAACGGAAGCGCCACCGTATTCACTCCTCTAATCGTACTTTGTGTGCCTTATTGTTGGCAATCAATAATTAGTACTTTACTTCATCATCACCAAAAAATGGTAGTGGAATTCGAAATTCTCAGTCCCAGATACAATCGCGTCATGTCGGATATAGATATGGAACGATGTGAACCTTCACAGGACGGTATACTCTACTGCCCACAAGGAGATCAGTACGAAATCGCGTATTACGTGCGTAATGTCTATCCACCAATACAGGTAATGATTTTTCTTTATTTTTATTAATAAGTTGATCATTTTATCATTAAATCATAATCAATTCTTTCGAAACTATTCATTTTATTACAATTTCCGCATCATTTTCTTTCAGAAAATTTTTTTTATTACTCAGTTTATTACTAGAAAAAAATCTTTTTATTACTCAAAAAAAACAACATTTCCAGTGGTCTGAAATAAACTAAACGAGTCAATGTGAGTAAAATGAAATGAAGTCAGAACTACCACTACTTTTTATGTTCACATCATTTTTCGCTCAAAGTGGAGCTATGAAATTGTCGCCTGCAATGTTTTCCTGTGTATTATTTTCCATTTTTCTAACTTTAATTGATGGTCATATTTCATGCAGTTCCTTTATATTATATAAATTAATCTATTTACTTATGACATTCCTTTGCCTTGTCTTCTTTAGATAATGCACTCGGAATATTCAGTTCGAAGAGATTTTTAATCCACAAGTAACATTTGAAAGTGTTGTCCACTTTAAAGAGAAAGTAAAAAGAAGAGTAGAGAACTAGAGTAATTACATAACATTTTGTTGAAGTTCATTACCATAACATCTAAAGAAGAAGTAATCACTGCTTTTGAAGCAGGAGAAATTTTTTTGTAAAATTAGATCGTGGTTTTTTCGTGTTCCAAACACAGTCGGCATGGACTTTTACTACTTCTACTGTCAATTTTCCGTAATAGTATTTGTGATAAACGCTTCTTTCAATGATTTAGAGATTGAAGGGCAAAACGCCACCGTGAGTATGATGGAACATTTAGCGTCTGTAGGTTGAGGAAAGAATGAACTATGAGGTTTTCCTATTTCTATTTCATTTCTATTCCAAAGTTGAATTTTACTCCATCATTATTTTGCCGTGGTTATGATTCTATAGTTAGAAAACTGACCTCCCTTTGTCCTTGGAATTACTGAACATAATGGTTGTCACTATTGATCAGCAGTATTTTCTAAACTGACTGAGTTTACGCGAGGTCAATAGATGTATTTAGTGGTTTTCCTCTATTCGTGCCTATTTTCACCCCTTTGGTGAGAACGCGTTTTTTGTTCTTTTTTATGAAGGTTCCGTAGTCATTTAACCTAAATCATGAAAATCTCAACACTATACTCGGTATTTTAGAAAAACAATTTTTTGCACTCTTGCGGGAAAAAACTTTATATTTCGCAATAGGACGTTTTTTGCTCGACACTGCTTTCCTACTAGACTCCAATAGTCATTCGATAGCACAAATCGCTACAATTTCAACAGTTTGCTTGGCTTTCCAAAAGGACTTTTCGGTGCGTTGTTGCAGCCAAAACAACATTGTGTTTCACACTCGACGCGCATTTCTTTGCGAATAGGGTGTGTGTAAGTTCCGACAGCGGGATGGCTTTGATGCTAATGTTGCGAAATCTCATCCACATTCCACCGCAAAAAATGCGCGCCACGTGCGAAATGTAATTTTATTTTCAGTGCTACATCACGATAGAATATCTTTGTAAAACACTAAGTTTACATCTGAAGTCGCCAAGATTTGAGCTATCAAATGATTGCTGAAAGTTTGAAAAAGAAGCTTTAACCCTCAAAATGTTTGAGTGTGAAATATATTTGTTTTACGTCAAGTGTAGTCAGCAGGCCGTTTAGAAAGTAAAATGCACCATTTGAATTTTTTGAGACATAGCTATCGCATGAGTGCTAAAATTCTGATAGGAAGCAAGAAAGAAGTTTTCTCGAAAGATTTAAAATGGGCGCGAATAGGAGAAAAGTACCTTAAATTATGTTCAGCCAACGTTCCATCGCCTTCGTCTTACTCAGACGCGATCACATAAGCTGATGCCTACAGTCGTTCGTCCTCGTTGTGGTCTTCGTCCTCTGTTTGCTCAAGTCGATCTTCTTCGGTGAAGCTCAACCGAGCAACTTTTTCGGCAATACTCTTATTTACAGGGCGGTTGGTGATGGAAGTGAGCGTCCACTGATCATGTCTTGTTTCTCATCGGCAGGGTCCATCCTGCAGTAATCGATATTATTAACGATTGTTAGAGAGAGTTATATTATATTGTAAGCCGATTTTAACTTCAAGACTCGGGCAATGGGCATAATTACCATCCGTGTGTGTATAGATGCATAGCCTACTTAGTTTTCCCATCTAAGCGGTGCTCTATAGAAGAAGATTCGACTCCAAGGCAACGAAGGCAACAGCGAAGACGACATCACCTCGGAACATCCATTCTGGAAAAGACGAAGACGTAAGAACGTTAGCCGAATGAAGATTATAAATTCATGTGAGCTTAATAATCCATGAAAGTTCTGATTCTATGTTTACGTAGAACTAGAAGTGCAAGTTTAAGATCCTAAATAGAGCTTTGAAATTCTGATGATTCTATAATTTCTTGGACCATAACGTTTTTCCCAACAAAATCAAAAGAATCTGGCACTGTACATTGTTTGCTTTTGTCGTTCAGGTTTGTATGCTTCTTTTTTTGGGCCCCTTACTTTCTTATTGATTTTCCTCACACCTGCCTTACAAAAATTCATAGAGAATTTCGTTTTTGGATCTGAAAAAGTTCTGCTCTTATTCTGTAGTTTGAAGAGATATCATTAATAGTACTGGGAAGTAATCTCCTCTTCCTTTTATTTTCGTTCCGACTCTTAAGACTTTCTTTCAAAAAGAGTCGCCGATATTTTGGGAAGTCGTTCTTTTTCACTAATGAGATTCCCATAGTCAATAATTAAATATTAATTAAATTTTAGGCTTTGCAATTACGGAAAAACGATAACCTTAGTTCTAGAACTCCTGCTGGCATATTTCAAATACTACAGAAAAAACACAATCTCATTAGTCAAAGCACATTCGGGAAGTATTTTCACCTTATCAAGTTTCATTGTTGCCGCTGGTTAACATGACATAGCTCCTTTTTTGCATGTAAACAGAAATGATACTAAGCTCTTACTCTCAGATATGCTTTTCAGTCATTTTAACGTATGAAACTCTGTTCGGAACTGAACTACAGTGATATGAATAAAGTGAAAATTTAGGCTTTTTTGCCTGTTGTGTTTAATTTTGAAGATGTTAGCCGATGAAATCTGCTTTTGCGGAAGAAAAATGTCCACATGGTCAAAATGAATTCATCGCAGCGACTTTTGTAATCGGAACATTCACAGTGTGCTTAAATCTTCGTCATATTATACCTTTAATGCCATTTTCTAAGAATACAGGAATATTGTTATTACAATTTTTATTCATCTAAGAACAGATGGTTAGTTCGTATGATTAAATTACCTTAGAAAATGACCTTTTGCAGCATTCCTTTAGATTTCTTCAATTCATTTAATGTTATGTGACCTTCTCACTAACCAAGATTTTACTTTCTATAACGTCCTAGAGGTAAAGAGTATTTTTCGAATTAGTTGATAACCTTTCAAAATTTTCAATTATATAAGGCGTAAGATCGAAGAACGATGTTACTGAATTGATAATGAATGCATGATATTACAGTATACCCAATATGTGGAGTGCTGTGCAAAAACGTTTGCGTCAGCCGGGATACGAACCCAGATTTCACTCTTTCCGAAAATACGGAAAGAATGAGATCTGGATTGGAATCCCGCTGACGCAAACGTTTTTGCACAGCACTCCACGTATTAGGTATACTATAACATCAACCCACTGCAAGTGGCAACCAAAATAAAAATAATCTAGACTGAACGCATGAACTTTAGACTCCATTCATGAGATCGTGAAGGTTTTTGAATGCATATTTGGCCGATACAATAACTTATATAGGTGGTCTGTTGAAGCATAACGAAGATATTTTTTGTTCTCTCAAGCAATCTTCAACAAATATCATGAAGAAATGTTAATGATTGACGGATAGGATATTATTCAAGCTAATGAGTAAGAGTTGAAATCTCCAGATCTTTTTTATCTCCTTAAACATATCCGGAGGTGGGGAAGGCGTTTAACTAAGTGATCAATGTGCACGTCATCACGAATAAATGTCAGAAAGAAGATAAAAACAGAAAAAAATCTGCAATGTTTATGGGCCAATTCGAATGAATAGATGGTTTTGGCTCGTAAGCACTAAAATCAAGGGCCATATTTATATCATGTCTAGGTTATAATCACTGCGCTACGTCTTCTTAATTGAAAACCCAACCGCGATAGCAAGAAGTTTCTTAATTGTTCAGAGTTTTGAATCCTTTTACGTTCTTCGGTAATAGTGAGATGATTCAGTTAGATAGTAATAAAATTTGACGTTCTTTTTGGATTCCTGCGAAAGTAATCACCCCCTGTGCAGTCAATTCCTTTTTCTTTTATGTTTTGTAACAATAATGAGAAAAATATAGCTGCATCGTTCATTAGCAACGCGAAAGTATTCCATTATCCATGTCATCATCAATTAGGCTTGTGATTTTTTAGAGCAAATGATACTTCAAAAAAGCCTTTCGAATTTTTTTATCTCTAATCAAAAGCTTTATTTAAAGCGCTTCATCAATGCATCACACATAAAACGCAGGACAAAGTTTTCTAAATAAAATTATGCCACAAAGTTATTTCGTAGAATAAATGGAGAGACGTCAACAAAAAAACCGTAGACTGTTCTATCGCTGCTGGAAAAAAAAGCAAATTAGGTCTGACCGTCAACTCACTTCAAATTGGTTGCTAAATCGGTGAAATGCATATATTGAATTGGAAGAAAAACAGTGGAAGAGGAGAATACGTTGAAGACGTGAGAACGAAAAGCTTGAACGGGCTTTGAGGAAGAAGTGGTAATGAACATCGCCAATAAAGCGTTCGATGTTGATCAGTTGTTTACGAATGCGTCACGCATTGGAAGGAGGTGGCTAAATGCATAATTGATTTGGCTTATATAGTGATTCTCAACAGGCATGATAATCCACCAGATTTGTTTCTACTCTTCCAAAAAGTCTTAGTGACAACTTTGCGGTATCGATTAATGGAATTATTGGTTAGCTGGGATCGGAACTACAAGTGCATAAATACAAGTCACTTCTGACGATTGCGGTGAATTTAATCAATAGTTGCGAAAATTTCTTGAAGGAAAACATTTTAGCAGGAAGGGAAAACTTGCAAAGTGACACTGTTCTGAAACAGGAACTCACGGTGCTACCAGGAAATTCTCCTGAAGTGTTCAAATGCATTATATAGGAATTTATGTGGGGTTTTTCGCACAAAAGAAAACAAGCTGATGGATTGATGATGATGAGCAATGAGTACTGCGACTTCGGAATGAGATAGTAACTGTACCATGAATAAATTGGTTAAAAGGATAAAGAATTAAGCTCTTGGCGTTGATCAGTCCCTGACGGATGCGCCATGCATTCGACTTTAATTTTTAACTTCGTTTGAGGTGATTGAATGCATATCAGGCCTTTACAATGACTTGCGGCGGCCTCCCGCTGAACCGAGTCAGTGCTGCTTATCCTCCCAGACAAGTCTGAAACCTGCTTGGTACCAATTCACCGACCCCGGAGGGTTAGATGGCTTGGTGAGCCATGAGCGCGCGATCGAACCATTGACCTCGTGTGCGACGCAGAGCACCTCTCTAACCACTGCGCCACATGCGCTCTTAAAGAAATAGGTAGCACCTAGAATATTGACTCTCCGATTTGTTTCGCGAATGAATTGAATTTCTTAGCAGAAGATTCTTTTAACGCACAAAAAGAAGCGGTTCAGTATGTCCTATGGCTGAACACGCTGTTATTAACGATCAATAACTTTTATTGACCAATGATTGAACTTAAGCGCTAAGCATATTTTAAAATACCGTTCAATAGTACATACAAGGCCACTAGTTTGGATCCACAAGTGTTTAATTAAGTCTTCCCATTTACTATATTCCTAAGAGAATTGAGTGGTGAGCAAAAACAGCCTCAGGCGGGATTGGAACCCACGTTTCATCCTATCCGAGGACGCGTATCCTCTACCACTACACCACTGAAGCACATTTGCCCGACCACTCATTCTTCAACATCTCAATGTTAGCTGTCAGCCACCAACCTTTGACAGGTTTGGTCGGGTATGCGATTTCGCTTCATAAATCCAGTTGAGCTGACAGCTGTTCTAATTACTAATACTCGAAATTCCCATTTACATTTCTCATTCTATTTGTGCTCAGCTTCTTTTTCTATGAGCAGTGCTAAAAGTAACTGAAATTCGCATTTGGAAGCGAAATAAAAGTTTGCGATAGTAGAATCTTGAGGAGGAATTTTGATGAGACATGCAAAAGCGCTCTTAGCAATTCAAAATTTTCTCTTCTTTAAGCCGCAATCTGCCAATGCGTAAGGACAAAAACCAGGAATGAAACAATCGATAATTGGTCAAATTAACTTTTACAATAGCACCGAACTTTTTTTTCCAAAAAGTCGTCTCTCTTTCCAATACAACCGCTAGGACGGGTTCATCTAAATTTTTTGTTTGTTAAATCTTCATATCAGCCTGTATTGGTCAACTCCTTTGGTCTCACGTTGATTACTTAAGTAGCATATACGACGGGATCGCGCAGGGAGCGCGACGCATTACGGTGGCAATGTGGGAGTTATCTAATAAATTTGGTTTTTATCACCAACAAAAAGGAGCCTCAGTCTCAGTAAATTTATAAGTACGAAGCGAGACTTCAACAGAGCTAATTTTGATTAAAAGATGTCAAACCAATCAGAAAACAATGAATTGTTTGTCAAAAAATGGTTACTGTACATTGCAATACGTTGCTACTTCACCTATAAGTCGGAGCAACTCTTTATCGATAATGGATATTAGGAGTTGAGACTCTTACAGGATTCTAGAAGAGGCTGTTCTATTGTGTCATGGGCGATAACTCCTTATATCATCTATTATACTCCAGTATGAACATTATTTACCTCTGCAACCTTTATTAGATACCATGCGCATCAATTTTACGCGCTCCAGGCAAATTTTCTTCACAAGCCTTTCCAGTCGAGTGGTCACTAATATTTAATCCCGTTTTAAAGAAAAATTGAGGATAAACGAGTTCATGACACACATCGAAGCAATTTCGCGACGACACGTGTGTGCGTTAATGCGCTTAATGTACAAAATAATGGTTCATTCTAATTTTGATTATGTATATCGGCTTTGAACGAAGTTTTTCAAGTGAAATAAAAACTAGTAGGATCCTGAGGCCTACAGATTAGATTTATACTATTTCGTCAAGATGTATTTTTGATTTCCTGCTGCCAGTAACATTTTTTCGGTGTAGTGTGTTTCAAGGTTCTCATTGCAGCAACTGAACAAGTACCTTTTATCCACCATTAAGGCATATTGCTAATATATTCTTCTGCCTCGTTTGTGTCGCACTTCTTTTTACTCAAAAACTCGAATTTCGGTTTCAATTCCTCCAAAATCGTCTTAATTTCTGAATAGATTTTGCAGATGTGAAAATCTTTACGATGAGTATTATCGCGATTGAGGCTGTAGATCACGGTCCTTTTCTAATAAGAAAGGACCCAGAGTGAAATCTTAGCTCTCAGTACATCAATTGCCCAAAAAAATAAAGAAATTGGTTTATTTTACTACGTTTGCAACTCGACTATAATTGAAGTTTTTTCTATTTTCCAGTCCTAGAAAAAATTCTTAATCCATCAGTTTCCTGGTGAATTCATTAAAATGTAATGAAGGACGATGAGGCGTTCAACAAAACCTTTCATTTACTCAATATTGAGAAGGAGAATCACTTTATGAGAGAAAGAATCAAAATAGAAATATTATTAGTTTAGTTTTAGTTTTATGTTACTTGATGAAGTTCAGTGCAACATCATCAGAAGTGATCAATATTTCACAAATTTCGTAGCCTTAATTGCGCAATTACTTGAAAATTGATTAGATTATTGGAGCTATTGGCCTAGAATAATTCAAGAAACACTTCTTTTTATAAGTGATTGCATCATTTCAATCTTTTTTGAGACGGCAGTTGATCCGCGCAGAGCGCAACTCTCGAGCGGTGCGCCGTGGTCGTTATTCATACCGTTCGTTTCGAGTGTTTTTTGAAACCACGCTCAGCTTTCAATAACTCTGAAAATTACCATTTGAGCTAACATAGCATGTGTTCTGTTTATGGGCTCTTGTACAGCCCGATACACGTGTATGGCCCTTGGCATCCTCGTCATTCTGGCCGGTTTCTTCGTCTTTAGCCAATCCTCTCAGAGACCCCCTATTCGTTGTTTTATTCGCCTTGGAATAAAAACTCTAGATTTTGTGTCATTACGATATTTCATGATTTCCCCTAAATCATCCTGTAACCTTTTGTGGCATATAAAACTCGTCTGTACGGAGAACTTCAAGTGCAAAACAATATCCTCGCTCTTACAGGGTTTTGTGGATCTTTTTGAAAAAATTTTGCTCTCACAATTTTTCAAATTTGTACAATTGAATAATTGCTAAAACCTAGCAAGGAGCTATTCAAAGATTCCAGTTGAACAGGAAGACAGCACCCTTTGGTGGATTTAAAGCGCGGGGAGGGAAAAGCGGGGAAGGGGGCGGGGCGGTGCGGGAAAATGGAATAAGGAAGGATCAGGCCGGGGGGGGTCTGAGCGAATACACACAGCCTAGCGTGGGGCGACGGAAGAATTGAAAGCAAACGTCAGCAAGTGTATTAAGGGCAGGCAGCACGAGGGAGGCGGGGTGTGAAAATGTGAAAGTCAAAGCAGCTAGTTCTCTGCCACCCCACTGTCTTTTTCTAGTCGTTTTCTCGCACCCTCCCGAACTGGGGCTTTTTCGTTTTTGTTTTTTTTTTTTTTTTTGTGTTTTTTTATTAAATATGTGTTCCTTTTTTCCCGCGCCTGCGGTCGACTAGTGTTGTTTATGTTGGGGGAGTTGTTTTTTTTTTATATTATTAATCCCCTAAGGACAACCCAATCATTGAATTAAATTTTATTTAATATATTTGGCCCTTTTTTTTTTATGTGCCGGCTTTGGATTTTCAGAGCTGAAAGCCTTTACGAGCCACCCCCCAAAATTAACAATGGAAATCAGACTATTCATTCGAATCTGCCCATGTTTGAGCAGGGCGTGAGGCGACAGCCGCCGTGAAAGGAGTTGTAGAAATTGAGGTATAGAAGATAGGGGTGGGATAGGAGTAATAGGCCCAGAATAAACGAACCAGGATGTTATGCAGATTAATATTTTTATTTTTATTTTGACTGGTTTTTGTTTTTATATCACCTCTTTTTATCTTTGCAGCTGAAGCATGATTCTTGGGAACGCTATCTTCTTGCGTGCTCCGGGAGGATGGGGTGGCGGGGGGACTGGGTGATGTAAAAATTGATTATTCTCGAATGAAAAAATGAAATAAAACCCAATCTCTTCCCCCCCCCCCCCCAGAAAGATATTAGAAAATAGACCCACTCCAAACAAAAGTGCACACTCGTTTATTGCTGGTTGTTGAATAATCAATCTTAAGGTGTGTCTGGGAGGTATATGTTTAATACGCCTTTTCCTCAATATTTTGGTTTCGACCCCGCCAACGTTTCCTTTCAATGCCCACCTTTTATGGATTGTTTTATAAGTTTCTGTTTTTCTTTATAGGGATTTGATTAAACAAAAATCAAAAAGAAAAAACGCTTAAAAAAAAAAAGATGAAATTAACTGTTTCTGGAAGGAAGGGACGGGTTGGGAGATGGAAGGGGAAGGAGGGGGGGGGAGAGAATATGTGGTGATAGTGTGGAAGAGGCGCGCTTAGCGGGGGGAAAGGGGGGATGGGGGAGACCTACGGATTGAGCGGGAGAGGAGGCGGGGGGGAAAGGTGGGGGGATTGGTGGGAAAAAGTATATATAGTTCTTTTTGAAAAAAGTCGCGGATGAAAAGTTCCACGGGTGAAAAGGGATCGAGTGGGAACGAGAAATATTTCTTATCGATGGATATGTTGGGGGTGATGAGAGTGAGAGAAGGGAAGGAGGAGGGGGGGGGGAAGGGGGGGGAAAGAAAGGGAGGGGGGGGGAGTGGGCGGTTGGGGCTGAGGAAAAGAGAGGGAGAAGGAAGGGGAGAGGGAGGGGGGGGAAAGGGGGAGAGGGCGGAGGGGAGACGAGAAAGAAGGTGGTGGGATGTATATCGTGATGATGCTTATTCAAACCAGACCGGAGAGCGCGGATCAGAACAGTAGTGAGGTAGGGGTGGGGGGTTGTGGTGTGGGGGGGAGGGGCGGGGCGCAGAACGGAGAGGAGAAGGGAAAAAATAGCAAAATTATCCAAAAGAGGACGCGTGACGATCTCAGGGAGAGGAAGGACGCAAGTAGGGAGTGGGGGGGGGGAGGGGGGAGAGATGAAAGGAGGGGGAGTGAAGGGGAGAGGGGGGGAGGGGGGGAAGAGGGCTTGGGGAAGGGGAGGGAGAAAGTCACTGAAGGGGAAAGAGGGGGGGAGAAAAGTAAGATGTTTTCTGGGGGGAAAAGTGAAGGGGTGGGGGGGGCGTATTCAGTTAACGCCGTAGGGGGAGAAGGGGAGGGAAATTATGGGGTATGTATCATAAGTGGGTATGGGGGGAGATAATGTGGGACCAGCCAGCTGGAGAATGCAGGAGAAGAGTAGGGGAAAGGGAGGGTGGGAGAGTAGGTGGGAAGGAGGGGGAGGGGGGGAGATAAGGGGGGGGAAAAAAGAGAAGGAAGGGGTGAAGGAAGGAGGGGAAATAAGGTGTGGAGTAGGGAACCTAAGTGTACGTGGGGGGGGAGTTGGGGAGGGAGTGGGAAACAGAGCGAGGGAGATAGGAAAGGGGGGAAGGGGAGGGGGAAAAAAAGGGGGGGTGGGAGGGACGGGAAAGTGGGGGGCATGAAAGGGGAAACGAGTTCATCTGGTATATTTTTTTTTTTATTGTAGTAGGAGAGGAAGAGGAAAAGGGAAGGGGGGGAGAAATCGTAGAAGTATTGAGGGATAGAGGCTCTCTGTTGGAGTGGGAAAAAAAGTAAGAAGTGGGGGGGAATGGATTGGCGAGATTCAACCTAAGGGGGGAAAGGATGATCAAGAACTCGAGAAAACGAGGAAGTTCAAAAAAATTCAAGTTGAAGGAAGAGGGGGGAGAAAATACTTGTCAAAGATTATACAAAAGAGGTGGAAAAAGTATGAAACTACGGCCATCGTTGCGCTACTAAATTATGTTGGCCCTCTAGAGAGAATACGAAAGAATAATTGTTTTATGTTGCCACATATAATTAAAAACTACACAGCAACAAGAAATACAAACACGCTATATTTAAAAACATTTAAAAAATAATAAAAAATCACTGTTCTGGGCGATAAAGTTGTTGCTTCAAAGAGAAACGATCAAAACTCAGCGAAACGGGGGGAATAGTGGGGAAAAGAAGGGATGGAGAACAAAGAAAAGAGATAAAAAATATAGTACAAAGAAGAATTTTAGGAGAGATAACAGTATATTGGTTCAGCCGAGGTGTTTTGAGATGTTAGATTGTAGTTCAAACTGCAGAATGGATGGGGCGATGTGGGGATCAAGGGCCACGGAAGGTTGCGGTCTCGCTAAATAAAGTTTCGAGACGGGCTGGATTGGTTGGTTTGTACTTGGGGCGGCTGAACCCGTGGTGGGCCGGGGGGGGGGGCGTGCGAGGAGCATCCACAATCCACCGCATTCTCACTTCGCGTTCGCCGTAGCTTTTTATTTGCACTTAAGATTTTAATTTGCACGGGCAGGAAATAAAGAGTACCGAAACTGGGAAAAAAGGAAAAAAAGAGCGATCTCAAAGAAAAAAGATCTAACGACGGGTCGATCATGATTCTGACACCATGACTGACCTATGACCGCAGGATGGCGTTACCGTATAGATGGGTAGGGGGGGGTGTGGAAATCTCCTGTGGGGTGGGCGGTTCGGGTGCAATCTTTCAAATTCCTTTAGTTTTGATTTTTTTTTAACCTCGTTGGGACGGCGGAACGCTTGCGGGGGGCTATTGGTTGTTTTTCTTTTTGTTTTGTGTTTACGTGGGTCTTTTCCGTTGTGATTTTTGTTTCTTTCTTTGTTTTTTCTTTTTTGTGTTTTTTTTTAGTTTTTTCTTTGAATTCTTTTCCTCGCCCCAACCTCCGAATTTCCTAACACAAGAGGATAATATGAAAACTTCTTTCCTACATAGAGATATCGTTGCACATGCACTCCACATAATTGGGTTTGTAACAATCATGTGGATTACATGTGAAAGATAGGTAGAGGTAATTTAACTGTTAATTTATATTTCTACCTAACGCTATTCCTACTGCGACATTTATGATCAATTTTTTCCCCCCCACAAGTGCTGAAAGATCGACGATGTTCTGTTCGATAATAAATGATCTTACGCCATGCTCTATTATAATTTTGGATAATAAATATTGTTTTTTGTCTTTTTTGATTAAATTGTAAAAAGGATTTGGAAGATCAAGCACACATGAATTACCCAGAAAAAAATACTCGACTGAGCCCTATATACCTTCGTTGTAGTGACCGTTCCGTTTCGGGTTTCGGTGTTTTTTTTATGTATTTAGTAGATAGATCTTAGTAAGTGTTAATAAATATCTATTTGTTTTTATGGTTTTATGAGGGATGGTTTGGGGGTTAAAGTTTTTTGGGTACGGTGTAACCAACCACTATAAACAATGTTTAAACTATATTCCTATTTAGAGGTAAGATTGGCGATGGAACTTGAAGAAAGAAGAAAAAAAAGCAATCTAAATCATAAAAGGGAAAGGGGGGGAGGAGATGCGCAATGCTATAAAAAAGGTGTTTGCCGCCCCCCGTAGCATATTTGGAAAACCAGAAGGGGGAATTTCTATTTTAAGCCGGGAGTCTGGTTTATCCTAACCCAGAGGGGATTTTGAGTAGAGGTAAGATTTTTTTAATCATACGAAGACTTAACCACAAGTCTCTGTGTTCTTTAGTCGAGATGAATAAAAATTTGTAAATAACAATAATGATATACCATACTTGTAAAATTTTCTACCTGTTAGGGTATATATAGATGAAATATATATTTTTTTTTAAAGTCTTTTTGGTTTAAAGGCTTTTTGTTGCAATAACATATTAATTAATTAAATTTTGACTTTTTGTGAAAGGTTATACATAGTTTCACGATCTAAGAATGAACAGATAAAAAAAATGAATTTAAAGCAACCCTCAACGTGAAACTAGAATTGATATCCGATATATACAAAAAAAGTATTACGCATATAAATATAGATAAAATACATAAAAAATCTAAGATAAAATACTACGTAATTGCCGGCATGAATTCATTTTTGAACATGGTTTGGACCATTTTTTTCCTTCCAGCAAAAGAGAAAATTTTAAATTCGAAGTAATAACACTAATTAACATATTCTGTGTGAAAAAGTAAATACACAATGACATGGCAGAACCTATATAAAAAAATAAACAAGAAAAGAAAGCACCCTGTAAATTTTACAACTTTATTCTTCAGCTATAATCACATCATGTTAGTATAAGTTCGGTTGCGAACAGAATACCGAGTCGACACGAACCGAAAGATGTCAAATTACACTGGTTTTGTCTTAGTTTTGATTAAATGGAAAATCGGTTTCCCAATTGAAAAAAAACGCAGTTT